>SKCR01033678.1:0-272300 GCA_019454045.1 Zanthoxylum bungeanum
GTCGATAAATGCTACATTTTTTGAGGAGGATTATATGAGAGAGTTCAAACCTTGAAGTGAAGTGTTACTTGAGGAGTTACTTGCTGGTACGACCAGTACACTGTTGTCAAAAGTTGACAAAGACATAATACATTCGATATCTGAGAGTCAGATACAAGTTTATCAGGATACCATACCACCTAGACGTAGTGGGAGTGTTGTACAACAATCTGAACGCTATCTAGGAAATGAATAGGTGTAAGTTGTTGTATCTTATGATGGTATAGATGATCCATTGACCTATTGTAGTGCAATGAAAGATACTGATAAAGAGGAATGACTCAAAGCCATGAACCTTGAGTTGGAGTCCATGTACTCTAACTCAATCTGGGAACTTGTAGACCAACCTGATGGAGTAAAACTCATAGGTTGCAAGTGGATCTATAAGAGAAAAAAAGGAATAGATGGGAAAGTACAGACTTTCAAGGCTAGGCTAGTGGCAAATGGTTATACCCAGAAAAAGAGAGTTGACTATGAAGAGACTTTCTCGCCAGTAGCCATGCTTAAATCCATCAGGATTCTTCCTACAATTGCCGCATATTATGACTATGAGATTTGGAAAATGGACGTCAAAACTGCATTCTTGAATGGAAATCTTGATGAAAGTATCTATATGGTACAACCAGAGGGGTTCATAACCCAAGGTCAAGAGCAAAAACTTTGCAAGTTGCAAAGGTCCATTTATGGGCTGAAGTAAGCATCTAGATATTGGAACATAAGGTTTGATACTACTATCAAGTCTTATAAATTTGAGCAGAACATTGATGAGCATTGTTGACATGAATCCAGCAACTCAAGGAACATTAGATCATTTGCAATTGCCAATAGGTCCAATCACACGCCAAAGAGCTAAGAAGATTAGAGACGCAATGGCGGGGCTAGCACGGAATGCCATGGTCGAGTGTGACAGACAACTCCAGGGCATATTGGCGTCACATGAGGGCTTCAATGGAGTGGGTCCAAAGCTATTTCACTTGACCCAAGTCATACCAGAGTAACGCATCAGCAATCCTGAAGCCGAGTATATTTTTAACGGATCAAGCGGATTCAAGCCCGACACTAAATATTCGGCCAAGACAAGACTTATTGGACTTTATGACACATTGTAGGACACAAAAGTGGGCGACGCTGTCCCGGGCTCGTGGCCGGTCGGGAGTACGGAGTAGCCCACGAGGGACTAAACCGGAGAAATAAAATGGAGTCGCCACCCAGTGTGAACTGGGAAATGATTTAAGGCCGTACTCACGTCTCGCAAGGGAAGACCTCAAACCGTTGGGTTCGGAATGGTCCCTTACTTATGCCTATTGTAATGAACTGATTTAAGCGATAATATAACCAAGTCTACGCAACATACATACGCAAGAATAACCTACATCTAAGTTTGCATACAATCTATATCTAAGTTCACATACAACCTATATCTAAGTTTGCATGCATAAAAGTAAGTGAAATAAAGGCAATCACACAATCTCATGAACACGTTAAGTATGTAAATGCAGAAATATAAATAGATGATAATTATCAAATTGTAAATAATGAAATGATATGATTAATCATGTAGTGTAAAAGAAATGACCAAAGAAGCAAACATGCATGAAATGTGACGAAAAGAAGTCTGTGCACTGTATGTGCGTTCGTGTAGCGCTTGAAACGCGTTCGAACGGTAAGCAGAATATTCGCGTTCGTATAGCGTTCGAAAATGCGTTCGAAAGGGACAAGGCCTGATGCATGATAAAACAGAATACGTGCGCGTACGAGTGGCGTTCTGAAACGCGTTCGAACATAAATGAAATAGAATGCATAAGTTCGTGTAGCGTTCAGAAACACATTTGAACAGAAATGAGACAGAATACATACGTTCGTGTAGCGTTCGAAAATGTATTCGAACGAGATTACCAAAGTGGTATCTGAAATGACACAGAAACATATATAAATATTGCTCAAGCGGTACGTGGAGTTGTATGCCAAGTACAGACCGCACTACCGTCTATTCGGATTCGACTACGAAATTTATATTTGGGTTTCCATTCGATACCATTAGAATCAAACACTCAAACATAAACATGGCACGAATGCGAAAATGAAAAGATGTAAAATGACAATCAAGATAAAGACGAATAACGCAATCAATAGGAGAAGGGTGCGACAAAACATCGTGGTAAAGGTAGCCTTTAGGCATTTCCCTCGAATGAAGGACCTTTAACCTACAAGATTAGCCCATGCGCATCAAGTAGCAATACATGAATAAACAAATAAATAATATGGAATCTTGTATGCCCGATTGAACACATCTCACGTTCAATCAAACGTACTTCGTCCGGCGCGGCAAAACATCATGGTAAAGGTAGCCTTTAGGCATTTGCCTCGAATATAGGACCTTTAATCCACCCTAGTTAGCCCATGCGCACTAAATTATCAATGCATGAATAAACAAATAAATAATATGGAACCTTGTATGCCTGATTGAACACATCTCACATCCAATCTAACGTACTTCATTCGGCGAGGCAAAACATCATGTTAAATGTATCCTTTATGCATTTCCCTCGAATAGAGGACCTTTAATCCACCATAGTTAGCCCATGCGCACTAAATTATCAATGCATGAATAAACAAATAAATAATATAGGACCTTGTATGCCCGATTAAACACATTTCACATTCAATCGAGTGTACTTTGTCCGGTGCGGCAAAACATCGTGGTAAAGGTAGCCTTTAAGCATTTCCCTCGAATAGAGGACCTTTAATCCACCATAGTTAGCCCATGCACATTATATTAACAATACATAAAGAAAGAAATAACACATAGAAAATAAATAGCGGAACAACAAACACGAAATTAAATACCAAAATGAAACATGTGCTTGAAAGTTCCTCAAGCGGTACGTGGAGTTGTATCCCAAATATATGCCGCACTACCGTCTATTCGGATTCGGCTACGGAATTTACGTCTGGGATTCCATCTGATATACCGCAAAGGATAACACTCAACCGTCAACCCAACACAAATGAAACCATACGTAAAACACAACGATGCATGCGAATGATCGACAAAGAATAACTGAAAAGATAAATAATAAAAAGGGGGCCCTCAGGTCTTACCTTTTAAGATGCTCCTCGGAAGTACGTTACGTCGTCGCCGAAAGGGTTAATGCTTCGTAACTTTTCTGGTTTTCTTGTTCAAGATTTTCCTCCACTGTTCCGCTGTTTTCTCTGCCATTTTCTCTGTTTCTTCACTGTTTTGAGAGGATTTTTGAACTGTTTTAAGGGCTGTTTTGGTTCACTATTTCGGCTGTATTTTGGGACTATTTTTGGGTGTTTCGGGGACTATTTTTGGGTTATTTTAGGGGCTGTTGTGGCTTTGTATTTGGTCGGTTGGGTGTGTGTATTGTCGTTAATTATTCGGCTGTGTGTGGTTTTGTATGGATTTTTTGTGAGGTCGAGTATGTTTTTTTTGTTAACTTATTTTTAGTTCACAGCTTTGGAGTTATTTGGTGGCTTCTTTTGATGATCTGGTTTGTTGCTGAGTGGCTTGTGTGTTCGGTTGGTGGCTAACAGGTCACACTACTTTAGGTTTTTTGGTGTACGTGGTGGGCAATTATGAGTGGCGTTGAGGGTTTCTGGTTGCATGGTGAGTGACTGGCGTGAGCTAATGGGCAGTTCATGGAGAGGGGACGTGTGTGTGTGTTTTGTGCATGAGTGGCGTGCCTGTGTCTTTGATAATGGTTTTTCTTTGAGTGTGTTGTGGTGTCGATTAAGATAAGTGTGATTATGTGTCAGTTGGATTTGGCTTTGATAGTGGCTTGAGTGGTTGCTGGAAAGTGGGACGATTTGTCAGTTTGGTGATGAGCCGTGAGAGTTGATGAGAGGTGGAGAGTCAAGAGAGAGTCAGTCCTAAATTGTGAGGAGTGAGAAGGGGATGACTGCTTTGTGGCTCTTCACGGTTTGAGAGAGAGGGCTTTCGTAGGGTTTATTTGTTTTGGTTTGAGAGAGAGAGCGCGAGAGAGAGATGGTTGCCGTGAGTTGTGTGTGCATGGGAGGGGAGAGAAAACTAGGATTGGTTTAGGTCTATTTTTATAGTGGTGCATGCTAGGGTTTCCTTGTGTGTGAATGGCTTAAGAAGGGAAACAAATCAAATAAATATGGGGTGTATTAAATTTAGGGAAAGAATATTTGTATTTTTGGTGGGGGAATATCTTTAAATTGGTAGGTGATTTATTTAGATTGGATTTAAATCTTTGGTAATTAGGAAGGTGATTTATTTTATGTAGGAATGAGATTTATTTAATTTAGGAAGGGGGATTCGATTTGATTTATTGGATTTAATTTAATTGGATTTAATTTTAATTTGTGACATGTGTTTTAAATGTTTTAATTATTTGGATTGGGCTTGGGCCAAATGGGCTTTGGATGGGTGCAGGGGTTTTGGGCTGAGGCTTAATATTTTAAAATAGAGATTAATCGGGTGAATCCGAGGCCAAACAAATGAATCAAATTTGTTGATGTATTTATTTTTAAATTTTTCCCTTCCGACGTCCGTTTCCTGCGAATTCCGTAACTTATCGGGTAATGCCTACATACGAGGCTCATCATTGGGCTTTCATGCAAAAATGCAAGTGTCTACAGTCGCCCCACTTTGATGGGACTTGTGCAGTGTGTGACAGTGACAATCCTATCAAAGTCATGCATGCATTTTTCACTTACTTGGGTTGTCGGCTGTCGTACTTACCTGCTGCTTTGCGAGATGCTTCGAACTGAGTTGATGTAAGATGATGGTTCATTTCCGAACCATTACTTATTGAGATGATGGTCCATTTCCGAACCGTTACTTGCTGAGATGGTGGTCCATTTCCGAACCGTTACTGATGTGATGGTCTATTTCCGAACCGTTAGTGATGTGAGGTGGCTCATTTCCGAACCGTTACTGATGTGAGGTGGCTCATTTCCGAACCGTTACTGATGAGAGGTGGCTCATTTTCGAACCGTTACTGATGTGAGATGATGGTTTATTTCTGAACCGTTACTGATGTGAGGTGGCTCATTTCCGAACCGTTACTGATGTGAGGTGGCTCAATCCGAACCGTTACTTGCTGAGATGTTGGTTCATTTCTGAACCGTTACTGAGTTGAGATTGTGGTCCATTTCCAAACCGTTAATGAGTTAAGATTGTGGTCCATTTCCAAACCATTACTTATTGAGATGGTGGTCTATTTCCGAACCGTTACTGAGTTGAGATTGTGGTCCATTTCCGAACCGTTACTTGCTGAGATGGTGGTCCATTTCCGAACCATTACTGAGTTGAGATTGTGGTCCATTTCAAACCGTTACTTGTTGAGATGATGGTCCATTTCCGAACCGTTACTGAGTTGAGATTGTGGTCCATTTCCGAACCGTTACTTGCTGAGATGGTGGTCCATTTCCGAACCATTACTGAGTGGAGATTGTGGTCCATTTTCGAACCGTTACTTGTTGAGATGATGGTCCATTTCTGAACCGTTACTGAGTTGAGATTGTGGTCCATTTCTGAACCGTTACTTGCTGAGATGTTGTTCCATTTTCGAACCGTTACTGAGTTGAGATTGTGGTCCATTTCCAAACCGTTACTGATGTGAGGTGGTTCATTTTCGAACCGTTACTTGATTTGTTCGTCTTTGCCACTTTTTCTTTTTTTTTTCTTCGAAACCTGAGAACACAAAAATACAAATTGCATGTATATGATGTGTATGAATGTATGTATGGATGCATTCCCTATTCCGATGGGTTAGGCCCTCATTGTGCTTCTTTGGCGCCTTTCGCCTATTAATGCCTTTAGTCACTCCAGGCTTGCCTACAATTTTCTTATGTCAATTCTATTCTGCTTTTTACTTGCAATTGAAGTTCTCTCGGGGTTTTCACATGTACCAAGATTGGACCTATTTGTCGAATTAATATCAAATATGCTGATGTCACACATGTTATAACACAAATAGAAAAGGTTCGAACAAGTAAGCAAAACAATGTCTTTGTGTCTAATAAATGCTGGATTCAAAATAAATGTCTTCGTCATCTGCAGCCTTGTCTTCTCGGTTTCTTGAGCATCAGATTCTCCGACTGCAGCAGTTTCTCTTTCTATTCATTCTTTTTCTTTATTACTGATCGAGAAATTTTTTCGGGAATCCATCCCCTGCCCTATTTCATCTTCACTACTGCCACCCCATATCCCCATGTATAAGGCTCGGTGGTTGATGGTTTGGATGACAAGGCTTTCTGGTAGGCCGGAGCTAATCATGTAGGTGGGTGGTGGAACAGAGTGGTAGTTGGGTAGATGGTTTCTGTGTGTATTGGGTTGTTCTTTTTCTGGATCGGGTATTTTATGGGCGTCAATGAGGTCTTGGATCTCATGCCTAAGGCGGGTGCAGTTGTCAGTTTCTTGGCCTTCTTTCTGATGGAAGTGACAATTAGGCTTAGGTCAAGGTTGGGTGGCACAGGGTTTGGAAGTGGTTTAGGCTCTAAGGGTTCTAGGAGTCCTTGCATCTTCAGCTTTTCAAACACCTTTGAAATAGGCTTACCAAGGTTGGAAAACCGCATGTTTTTTATGTCAGTGACCTCAGCAGTAGCGGGCATGGTCTCTGAAGGTCCCCCAATAGTCATTCTATTATGGCCATAGAACTTTCTGTTCTCAGCTTCTTCCTCCTCAATATCCATAACAGTCTCCCTTAACTGTCGAAAATTTCCAATCATAGAGGTCATCCTCCTCAGCTTGTTATAAATAGAGGGCTTGGTGCCCTTAATGATCATCTTGATCTGGTCCTTCTCCGAGGGCAGAGTCTGTATTTTCAAGAGCTGGCTTCTCCAGCGATCTACACACTCTTTGAAGCCCTCCTCCGGCTTCTGTTTGGTATTCTCCAAGTCGCGAAGCGATAAGTCGATCTCCAAATCTGTGACATACTGATTCAGAAAGGACTCTGCCAATGCCCTCCAATCATCATTGACCTTTCTCTCCAGGCCATGATACCTTACCACATGCGCCCCTTCTAGTGACATCCTGAACATCTTCTGAACCTGACGCTTTGACAGACCCACTGAACTCATCACAGAAAAATACTGTCGAAGATGGACCCTTGGATCCCCGTACCCATTGAACTTGGCTATGTCGGGCATCTTGAACTGAGAGGGCAGCTGCTCCTCAAAAGTCATCGCATCGTAGTCTAACAAATCTTCATGTTTACCCTTCAGCTTATGGGTAACTGACTCTACCTGATCCCTGAGTTTCTGCAATTCTGCCTGAGACCCGGCTACCTTTCCTATATCATACTCTTCCATGTCATCATCGAAAATAGGGATCTCATCACTTACCCCATTCGGAGGCTCCTCATGCATGATATTCTCATTGTTTTTTACTCCTCCTGTACGGGGCACTGCCAGACTGGCCACGGCGGTGGCTAAAGCTTGCAACTGCTCAGTAATCTTAGTGAGGTTGGTCTCTAATTGGTCCAAGTGGGAAACCTCATTATCTGACTCACTCATGTTTGCTAATTATTTTTTTTACAAGTCTTCCTTTTTCTCTAGCCCAACGGATATCTATTATGGCTATTAAAACTGTGAGTTAGCATGATACGTGTATGCGTGCGATGCGTGAGATATATAAGATGTATGTGGTTATCAAAATAGCATATATCCTTCCGACCTTATTCCTCCCATACTTGTGGTAAGTCCATTTCTATCCTAGGTATGGCTCATTTTATGCACCAATGTGGGGTACACAAAATCATTTTCTCCTATGCTACGGGGTGAACCTTGGCTGCTTATGTCCATTTCCATCGGTAAAAGACAAAGACCACCCATTTACAACATGGACTAAGCCGATTATGGGATCATGTCATTGTCTAGAAACGATGAATTGGGCTTTCGGCAACCGCGGTCATTGGGATGAACTTGGAGGTATCCAAAGTAAACAAACATGTCATAACAAGGCGTATCCTTTCTGGATGAAAGCCAGTGCGGATATCGGACTCATGCTTCTGGCATACTTGGATTGTATTTGGATTTTCTAAGCATATCAAGGTTTTCATACAAGTTCGCCCATTATCATTTTAAAGTATTCAATCACATTATTGCGAGGTGCAAACTTGTCCCAGTTGCAAAAGGCCCAACATGTTTACACTTTTGCAATAACATAGCTAAACAACTTCAAATGATAGGGGGCCCAAACACAAATTGGCCTATCGGAATTTTAGAAGCTCTTGGCTTAATTGTCATAAGACACAAACTCGTCCCAATTTAAATGGCCCAACAAGTTCACATCTCATGACAAGAAGTCCAACTGAATCCAAATGATGATAGTTCCAAACACAAGCATAAATGGATGGTTTCTATTGGTCATACAACTATGGTTCACATGTGGGTTTATGTGAGTGTAGACAAAGGCTCTCGCTGGTGAAGGATTGCCCACAACTAGGTCTCCCCACTCAAGGGTTCGAGCGACTGAGTGAGCGCACCTTTTTTATACCCTAAGGTACGTGCCAACGAGTGATGATACATGAATGACTGTCAAATGGATTTCTTATTGAAGATTCCCCAGAGGGAGGGTGGAGCGAACTCTCTTAAATACCCTTGCCTCTTAGGCTCTTATCGCCTTGGTGACAGGAATAAATAATAGGTCCTCAAAATTAGTCCATCACGGTAAGCCTCGGGTAAATAATTATCTAGATGCCTTCACAGTTTTTCCTTTCAGCCATAGAAATGTAGTGAATGAAGGAAGACACCAAACCATTACCTAGCTCTAATAACGCATTTGATTAAACCCCTTCAACCCACTGTAGACACGGTTAACTAAATCACAAATCAAAAACATTACAAGACATTATTTCGGGGCCGATTCTCTATCCCCAGTGGAGTGGCTAGACTGTAGGACACAGAAGTGGGCGACGCTATCCCTAGTTCGTGGCCTAATCGGGAGTACGGAGTAGCCCGCGGGGGACTAAACCGGAGAAATAAAATGGAGTCGCCACCCAATGTGAACTGGGAGATGATTTAAGGCCGCACTCACCCCTCGCAAGGGAAGACCTCAAACCTTTGGGTTCGAAATGGTCCCTTACTTATGCCTATTGAAATAAAGACAAGCACACAATCTCATGAACACGTTAAGTAGGTAAATACGGAAATATAAATAGATGATAATTGTTTAAGTGTAAATAATGAAATGATTTGATTAATCATGTAGTGCAAAAGAAATGACCAAAGAAGCAAACATGCATGCAATGTGACGAAAAGAAGTCTGTGCACTGTATGTGCATTCGTGTAGCGTTTGGAACACGTTCAAACGGTAAGCAAAATGTTCGCGTTCGTATAACGTTCAGAAACGCATTCGAACGAGACAAGTTCTGATGCATGATAAAACAGAATACGTGCGCGTTCGAGTGGCGTTCTGAAATGCATTCAAACGTAAATGAAACAAAATGCATAAGTTTGTGTAGCGTTCAGAAACGCGTTCGAACGGAAATGAGACAGAATACATACGTTCGTGTAGCGTTCGAAAACGCTTTCGAACGAGATTACCAAAGTGGTATCTGAAATGACACGGAAACATGTATGAATGTTGCTCAAGCGGTACGTGGAGTTGTATCCCAAGTACAGACCGCACTACCGTCCATTCGGATTCGGCTACGAAATTTATATCTGGGTTTCCATCCGATATACCATTAGAATCAAACACTCAAACATAAACATGGCACGAATGCGAAAATGAAAAGATGTAAAATGACAACCAAGACAAAGACAAATAGCGCAATCAATAGGAGAAGTGCGCGGTAAAACATCGTGGTAAAGGTAACCTTTAGGCATTTCCCTCGAATGAAGGACCTTTAACCTACATGATTAGCCCATGCGCATCAAGTAGCAATACATTAATAAACAAATAAATAATATGGAACCTTGTATACCCGATTGAACACATCTCACGTTCAATCAAACGTACTTCGTCCGGCGCGACAAAACATCATGGTAAAGGTAGCCTTTAGGCATATCCCTCGAATAAGGGACCTTTAATCCACCCTAGTTAGCCCATGCGCACTAAATTATCAATGCATGAATAAACAAATAAATAATATGGAACCTTGTATGCCCGATTGAACACATCTCACGTTCAATCTAATGTACTTCGTCCGGCGCGGAAAAATATCATGGTAAATGTAGCCTTTAGGCATTTCCCTTGAATAGAGGACCTTTAATCCACCCTAGTTTGCCTATGCGTACTAAATTATCAATGCATGAATAAATAAATAAATAATATAGGACCTTGTATGCCCGATTAAACACATTTCACATTCAATCGAGTGTACTTCATCCGGCGCGGCAAAACATCGTGGTAAAGGTAGCCTTTAAGCATTTCCCTCGAATAGATGACCTTTATTCCACCCTAGTTAGCCCATGCGCATTAGATTAACAATACATAAAGAAAGAAACAACACATAGAAAATAAATAGCGGAACAACAAACACGAAATTAAATACCAAAATGAAACATGTGCTTGAAAGTTCCTCAAGCGGTATGTGGAGTTGTATCCCAAGTACAGATCGCACTACCATCCATTCGGATTCGGCTACGGAATTTACGTCTGGGTTTCCATCCGATATACCGCAAGGGATAACACTCAACCATCAACCCAACACAAATGAAACCATACGTAAAACACAACGATGCATTTGAATGATCGACAAAGAATAACTGAAAGATAAATAATAAAAAGGGGGGCCCTCAGGTCTTACCTTTTAAGATGCTCGTCGGAAGTGCGTTACATCATCACCGAAAGGGTTAATACTTCATAAATTTTCTGGTTTTCTAGTTCAAGATTTTCCTCTGCTGTTTCGCTGTTTTCACTGCCGTTTTCTCTGTTTTCTTCAATGTTTTGGGAGGATTCTTGAACTGTTTTAAGGGCTGTTTTGGTCCACTATTTCGGCTGTATTTTAGGACTGTTTTTGGGTGTTTTGGGGACTATTTTCGGGTTATTTTAGGGGCTGTTGTGGCTTTGTATTTGGTCGGTTGGGTGTGTGTATTGTCGTTAATTAGTCGGCTGTGTGAGGTTTTGTATGGATTTGTTGTGAGGCCGAGTATGTTTTTTTTTGTTAACTTGTATTTGTAGTTCACGGCTTTGGAGTTATTTAGTGGCTTCTTTTGATGATCTGGTTTGTTTCTGAGTGGCTTGTGTGTTCGGCTGGTGGCTTACAGGTCACACTGCTTTAGGTTTTTTGGTGCACGTGGTGGGAAGTTATGAGTGTCGTTGAGGGTTTCTGGTTGCATGGTGAGTGGCTGGCGTGAGCTAAGGGGCAGTTTGTGGAGAGAGGACGTGTGTGTGCGTTTTGTGCATGAGTGGTGTGCCTGTGTCTTGGATAGTGGTTTGTCTTTGAGTGTGTTGTGGTGTCGATTAAGATGAGTGTCATTATGTGTCAGTTGGATTTGGCTTTGATAGTGGCTTGAGTGTGTGCTGGAAAGTAGGATGATTTTTCAGTTTGGTGATGATCCGTGAGAGGTGGAGAGTCAAGAGAGAGTCAGTCCTAAATTGTGAGGAGTGAGAAGGGGATGACTGCTTTGTGGCTCTTCACGGTTTGAGAGAGAGGGCTTTCGTAGGGTTTATTTGTTTTGGTTTTAGAGAGAGAGCGCGAGAGAGAGATGGTTGCCGTGAGTTGTGTGTGCATGAGAGAGGAGAGAAAACTAGGATTGGTTTAGGTCTATTTTTATAGTGGTGCATGCTAGGGTTTCCTTGTGTGTGAATGGCTCAAGAAGGGAAACAAATCAAATAAATATGGGTGTATTAAATTTAGGGAAAGAATATTTGTATTTTTGGTGGGGGAATATCTTTAAATTGGCAGATGATTTATTTAGATTGGATTTAATCTTTGGTAATTAGGAAGGTGATTTATTTTATTTAGGAATGAGATTTATTTTATTTAGGAAGGGGGATTTGATTTGATTTAATTGGATTTAATTTAATTGGATTTAATTTTAATTTGTGACATGTGTTTTAAATGTTTTAATTATTTGGATTGGGCTTGGGCCAAGTGGGCTTTGGATGGATGCAAGGGTTTTGGGGCGAGGCTTAATATTTTAAAACAGAGATTAATCGGGTGAATCCGAGGCCAAACAAACGAATTAAATTTGTTGATGTATTTATTTTTAAATTTTTCCCTTCCGACGTTCGTTTTCCGCGACTTCCGTAACTTATCGAGTAGTGCCTACATACGAGGCTCATCATTGGGCTTTCATGCAAAAATGCAAGTGTCTACACACATCATTATGCCTTTATACATGGAAGCCACGAATTTGGAGGACTTTTGGTGCAAGGAAACAACTGTAGACAAATTTGGAAAAGTTTTCCACATTTGTTGACTTTTATGATTTTGTGTTTTTAGTTTAGACTTTTTTTTGGCAAAGTTATTTATTAAGTCTTTGTTTCTTTTGACTTTGTGTTTGTTATTAAATGTCTATTAAGGGCATGTCCAATTAATATCCATTAGTTAGCAACTTATTTCATCTTAATGAGAAGCTAATCATCAATTTCAAAAAGTCATCTCCATTGAGAGCTTGGCTTTGTCCAAAAATTACTTAAGGGAGGGATTCCCCTTATTTCATGCAATTGACTTATCTAAGGCGTGACAACCTTAGTGGCGTCTCCGTGCTAGTAGAACACCTCAAGGAATCATCTTAAGGATTCTCAAAGACAAGTTCTTTGTGGGTCTTCTTTGTGGCCTTGGAAGGGTTTTGTTCCTACAAAATCAAATTCGCGGTTCTTGGGGTTCTGTCCGTTGCGAGGGGTTTGCTTGGCCTAATCCTCCAAGTGAGTTCCGCGTCATTTGGTATCAGAGCTTAGGGTTCCAAGGTCTGATTTTTCTATCTTTACTTTGTTTTTTTTTTATTTAGTCTTTATTGTGTTTGTTGGTCATCAAGATACTTGTTCATCTTGATTCTTAGTTTTTGTTGGATCTTGTTGTTTCTTGTTGATTTATGATCAAAATAGCATGAATAAATTTTTTCCTTTAAGTGTTTTTGATTGATCATGAGTATTTCTTCATGTTCTAGTTTCGGTATTTGAGTCAAAATTAGAGCTTTATTTTCTTTACTTAAATCAAGTGTTTATTTGTTAATTATATGTTACTAGGACGTGTTTAATATTGTTATTAAGTTATTTGTGTTAAAAAAAAGAATCAGGCCAGATTTGACTATGTGAGATTTATTGACATATCTTGTCTTTCTATTGTTGAATACATGCAATTAGTGTTGTTTCCATAGGTATTATTCATATCAACTTTGCAAAAATCAGAATTGACATCATTCATCTTGGCATTTGCGTGAACTTGCTTGTTTGCATTCCTGTGATCTTAGTGCAATCTTGTGAGTTTGAGTGAAAAGAAAGAGTGTTTGAGTGCATTGGTGATGAAAGTGAGTGAATGAATGATGAAACAAATTGAAATGCATGAAGTTGATAATTGTCGTGAGTTATACATAGTGTACCTTTGCTGATTTGTGTTGTTAATGTTGAAGAATCAAGTGAAGTGAGGTTGAGTGCACCAAATTTGTACTAATTCCGTGTATATCCAAGCAAGTTTCACTTGCTACCTCTTGAGATATTGTTATTTGCATTGTATTTCATTTTCTTTGTATACACTTGTGAGTGTGAGGGGCAAAAGAAAGGAGTGAAAAGAAAAGAGTAAAAAAAAAGTAAGTGAGACAAAACAGTAGAGAGTGATTACAAGATTGGCTAAGTGTCACATTGAGTGCTTGCTTGTTTGTTTGAGCATTTCACTAACTCATTTTTTTTCTTATTCCGTACTCTTTAGCTTAAGTTTCTTTGATTGAGCCTTCATGATTACTATTCTTATTCGCATTATTCCACCTACCCTATATACATTATTGGTTCGTTGTTTATGCTAGCTTGAAGATTACACATTGTTGTGAGCTTTGGGTAAGTCATATTCACATCATATGGAGTGTAAACAGGAGTGGAGTGATACATATTGAGTGTAAACACGAGTGGAGTTATACATATTTGAGTGTAAACACGTGAGTTTGTGAGATTGTGAGGTTGTGAGGATATCTAATTAATTTCACATATTGTTACTTCTAATCTGTTTGTTGAAGCTTTGAGATGGCAAATACTAGTTTGACAGTGGATGGGAAACTTGAGGCTTTAGAAAGGAAATTCATGGATATTATGGAAAACATAAATGCTGCTTTTGATAAGTTGTCCAGGGAAGTAGAGAGTAATCGAACAGACAATGTTCCTAGACCACCACCTCGACATATACCACCACCTCAGAATATGGCACCACGACGGGTTCCACCAGATGAAGAAGAAGAAGCTGAAAATGAGTTTGATGATTCTGATGATCTTAATGATGTGGAAGAGAGATTTCAGCCAGAGCCTGATAGGAGGCCTAATAAGAGGTTTGATAAGAGGAATGATATGAGGATAGGCGGTTTGAGGGTAGAGGTGCATTTGATGACAGACGTGAGGATTATGACATGAGGGGTTACGGTAGACATGGTGATGTTGATGGTGATTTGAGAAGCATCAAGATCAAAATACCAAACTTCCGAGGTAAGAATGATCCAGAAGCATATTTGGAGTGGGAGAAGAAGATCGAGTTGATTTTCAATTGTCATCATTACTCAGATGAGAAAAAGATCAATCTAGCAGTCATGGAATTCACAGATTATTCTATGATTTGGTGGGATCAGATTGTCACCAATCGAAGGAGGAATTATGAGAGGCCAATTCAGACATGGGAATAACTTCGAGGTCTCATGAGGAAACGATTTATACCCAGCCATTACTACCGAGAGTTGTATCAGAAACTACAACATATGTATCAGGGGGCCAAGAGTGTAGAGGATTACTATACTGAGATGGAGGTTGCCATGATCAGGGCAAATGTAGTGGAGGATGCAGAGGCTACTATGGCACGATTTTTAGGGGGCTTGAACAGAGAGATTTCCAACATGGTGGAGTTGCATCATTATGTTGATTTAGAGGATATGATTCAAATGGCTGTCAAGGTAGAAAGGCAACTCAAAAAGAAGTCTACATCCAAATTTGGTACTCAGGCTACTTCTGCATGGAAGGGAAAATGGGTTCCTAATGATCGATGAGATGGAGGCTTTAACAAGCCAAGGGTTAAACCTAGTGCCAATGGTAAGAAATTGTGGAACCAAGCAAGGCTAGACCGAAACCTGAGAGTACAACACCAAAGACTAATGACATCAAGTGTTTTAAGTGTTTGGGCATGAGACAATATTCTTCACATTGCCCCAACAGACGCACCTTAGTGATTGATAAGAAGAGTGGTGAGGTACATTCTACTGACAGTGAGGTTGAGGTTGATGATGAGCCTGAGATTGAGGATACTAGTGACAAAGAGGGAGCTGCATACCCGTTGGATAACTTGTCCTTAGTTGTCAATCGTGTTTTGAGTGCACAAATTATTGAGGATGCGAGTGATTAGCAGAGGGAGAATATATTTCACACCAGATGCCGAGTGAATGGTAAAAGGGTGTAATATGATCATTGACGAGGGCAGTTGTGCTAATGTCGCAAGTACGGCTTTAGTTGAGAGGTTGGGATTAGATTGCTTGAAGCATCCCAAGCCTTACAAGTTGCAGTGGTTAAATGATTGTGGCGAGATAAAGGTGACAAAGCAGGTGTTATTGAGCTTTACCATTGGGCCATACTGTTGGACAATTATGACCCATAGCGTCACTATTTGTACAGATCATGGTGTTGTTGTAAAAATTAACTATGTGACAAAGAATATTGCTCTCTTATCATTTGTGATTAGATTACCAAGATGTATAAATGATAGGTAAGGGTGGCAGAAAAGCCCGAAGCCCGGCCCGGCCCGACAAGCCCGGCTTTGGCCTCGCCCAAGGTGGAAAAAGCCCGGGCCGGCCCGGGCCAAAATAAATAAAAAAATAAAAAAATAAAAAAAAATATTTTTTAATATGTTTGTATCATTTTTATTTGTTTTTAGCCTTTAAATTGTTAATTTATCAATGAAATTTGTGATTTATTTTTAAATTGTCTTTGTATATAGTGTAAATGTAATTTATATTTGTATATTTTTTAATTTTTTTTTAATTTTTTTTTAAAATTCGGGCCCAAAAAAAGCCCGGGCCCGAGCCCGGCCCGGCCCGGAAGACACCCGGGCCAGGCTTTTCCCGGGCCCGGGCTTTTTTTTTTGTTGGCCGGGCTCGGGCCAGGCTTGGCAAACCCCGGGCCCGGCCCGGCCCGTTGCCACCCTTAATGATAGGAGGTCCCTGTGATTTGTTCCTGGATTGAGAAGATATGAGACAGTATCAATCCACGAAGGATAAATCATTAAATATCCCTAGTCAAAGTATTATCGAGATTGGACATCGATAATGCGTAAAAGACTAGTATTACACTTATGCGTGTTGTGAGGGCACAACGACATAGTTCTCATATATTTGGGTATATGATACTCATGCAAGTGTAATATGAGGTTGTGTTTTACCGATAGTACGGGAAACAGCTTCGCTCTGGATAGACCCCCCAGAATTCCATTGGTAGTATGACTATGTGTCTATGGAAGTCCGAAATCAGGGTAGGTGTATTTGGTCTTAACCTGAGATTTGCATCGCTAATACTTGCGACAATCAATATGCTTTGGTTTTGGTCGTCCAGGGCTTTAACAGGTTCTGTGTACGCCTCTGCTGGGTATATTGAGAATCGTAGTGTGTTGGGTGTGATGTCAAGACGGAAGTATCACTTCAGTCATATGAAGATGATGTCACGTAGGATACGGTACTAGTACTTTAAGTACTGCAGTCATCAGGATATTATGACTAGGTCACGTATATCCGATTATAGAGACTAGTTACCAGACATCCGACTAGTGCTTCGTACGGGGCAGACACAATTCCAGCCCCAGGCCTAGCACGTGACATCTGATACTGGATCGACATACGCAATATCACGTATACTACACCTGATATAGATCGCTATATTCCTATAAGGATATTTCTGGAGAATTGGGTAGGCATGGCGCTTTGCTAGAAGCCAACCTTGTCTTGTAAATCGGTATAAACGTAGTACTAGGTACTTACGTTTTCGGATAGTCCGACGACCGAATTTACTGCCAACATATACGGGGATCTCATGGGTCGTTTCCCGAAGATTCACCGATGAAGTATGACTCGCACTTTATTAATCTGGGATTAATTAGATGAGAGAGAAAATTAATCTGGGATTAATTGCAGAGATATTTTATCTGGGATAAAATATCATTCAAAGAGAGAAAACGATTAATTTGGAATTAATCGATAAAATAATATATTCGATATATTATACGAAATTCGATTTCGACGCGGAATTAAAATTAGATTTTAATTCGGGCGAACGAGTTAATTTAGAATTAATTCGTTAGCGACGTGAATAGTGATTTCGTTAGGCATAATCATTTAATTACGTCGCAACGGAATATTCGTTAATTTGGAATTACCGAACCCGAGCCCGTATTGTTTGCGAGCGCATTCGTATTTCGAATTCGAGTGCGGCACGCAAGTCAAATCAAGCGTAAAATCGCTAGTCGCATCTAGCGTCACATCATTCGTCAATCAAGTGATAGATGTCTTTCACTTTGAGTGATTGACACCAGTCACTATTCATTGATTGATGGGATTGATGGAAGTAGTTGGCATAGTTGCCTTTTGACTTTTGGAATTTGAAATTTGGTATATGGTAAATTGATTTTAGAAATCAATTAATCTAATACACTTTTCATCTCTCTCTCTCTCTTGGTTCACGGTTTGGAGCCTATTTTTCCCTCTCTCTCACACGGTCTTGCACCTTCTGTTTCTTTTCTGTTTTCTGTCCAGAAATGCCGAGAAAGTGAATGGGAAACCAGTGGTGATTTTGTGGAAAAATCATCAATAGCTAGCACTCAATGAGTCCATACAAAGGTGATAGGGAACTCACTTCATGAGCAAGGAATCAACACAAGCTTGGAGCTTGCATGGAGGACCACACATGGCCGAATCTTGGAGATCCATTACAGCCCATTGCCGAGCTTGGAGGAGGCAGAAAACGACTTCTTTTGTTGTCCAATGCGTCGCTCAACCGATCGATGTGAGTATTCCGCAACTTCGTTGATTGTATTCACATGTATTTTCATTGCTTGAAATGATATTGAGATGCTTAGAGAATTCCAACAATGGTATCTATGAGCAAGGTTTAGCATGAAAATATATTAGGGCTAAAATTGGGTAAAATGTATTTGAGCATGATTTTATGAAATTGGATGATTGAGTATGCTTAAATGTGTTTTAATTGAGGATTGATTGGATCAATTTGATAAATTTTGTTTGGAACAATTTTCCCCAAAAATCATGGCTTGGCCGAGAATATGATGCCCTAATTGTCTTGGGAATTTTTTGATTTTTGATCATTGGATGACTTGAATCAATTGGGAATTGTAGATTTAATGTTGAATTGGATTCAATTGGATTGGATTTAAAATTGGACAAAATTCCCTTCAATTGCCGAGACAAAGATGAGCATGTTTGGGTTTGATTTTTGATAAAATGTGTTGGACATGTTTTTTGTTGTTGATAAGCATGATTAATTGTACAAATTTGTGTTTTAGAAATATTGATTTGGGTAATTAATTGTGTAATACACTTTAGTTAATTTAATTGAGAAATTTGGAATTTCTGGAATTAAATTATTTGGGCTTAAATTGGATTTGGGCTTGTAATGTTGTAAATGGGCTAATTGGGCTTGGTTGTACCAAGATGGGTTTAGGCTAAATTGGTTGGATCCAATTGGGCCCAAAACCGCTTCCATAAAGCCTAAATGCGACTAATGGACCTTAATATATTTAATTGGGCCTAATGGGCCTAAATTGATTTATGGGCTTATGGGGTTACTCCTTGATTGGACTTTGGTTATTGGGTTTGACCCGAGTTGACCAAAAGTCCACGCCTTAAGAAATTAATTGAAAGCCCATTGGACTTTAATTAAATTAACGTTGGACGTTAATCGGGCTTTGAGACCCGTAACGATTAAATTTGGAATTTAAATCGTAAAAGTTCATTAATAAAGTGTAGTATTTAATTTGGAATTAAATAACGAATTAGTATTAAATACAAATTGAATTGGATTTAATTTTGTAGTTTAATTTAATTTAAGAATTCGTACTTTGAGTACTTATTCGCAAAAACGAGTTTGACTCACGCAAAATCAAATCGTTGTTTGAACATTGGATGGTCACTAATATCAGATTAATTAATTGGATTAGATTGATTGATAACATGCTTCTGTGAATACATGGTTGCGATGCATGAATAATGTATATCAGATGGATATTAGATGGGTGGGGCAATTTTAGAAATTGTTGTAATAAATTTGGAATTTATTAATTGGACCTGCGTGTCCAGCTTTATTACCTCCTTACTCTTTGTATTCTATTCTCACCTATTCCCCTCAATGTAAATGAGGTTTCTTTAGAAGTGTAGTGTAACGGGTAGAAGTAAATACTTGTGCTAGCGGGAGGGAGGAAATTGAGAGATTTGATATAGGATCATTGTGTTAAGTATCCATCCGTATATCATTATTATTTTATTTATACGCGCTTTATTATGTGTTTAGAATGCATGTTTGAGGGTGTATGATGATGAGACCTTAACAAAGATAATAAATTGGTTGCCAATTTGCACTCGAAAAACCCTCGCAAAATATTAAGCGTTTTTCCTTCCATTGAGTGATTCTTACTCAAGATCCAAAACTGGCATTGGTTTGTTGGCCAAAGTCAAGACTTTTATCCGTCGAGGATGTGTTTGAATCACGAAGGCTTTGTTATATATTGGTGTCTTGTCCAAGTTGTGGTTTGTTGGCCAAAGTCAAGACCACTTTTTGTCCATCGACATTGATTACGAAGCTTTCCATGGTCAATGGGTCGCGCTTAACTGGGATCACTAAGTTTGTTGTGCCAAAGCCAAGGCTTAGTTGATTCAGAAGAAAAAGGTTAGGTAATATATTGGATATATTGGCATATATAAGATATATGTTTCGGACTTGGATGTCCCTCTACTGGATCTAGGAATTGGATGTGATCCAATTGATTTTAGAGATCTATCTAGTTAATTATCATACAATTTAATGGCCAAAGTCAAGATTGTGTGATATTTAACGGGATCCTAGCCCGCTAGGAAACACGATTTCCCGAGTACTCGACAGAGGGTTAGAGGCTCGCCGAAAAATAGTGGGAGGCAAGAATTGAATTTGCAATATTCGTTTAATTACTTGCCATACGCGCTCAAATAAATATCATTCGTCAAATAAATTAAATGTTAGTTGGACGAATATTTAAACGTTGTTTTAAAACAGTTGGACTGTATTCAAACTATTGATTATATAATTGGATTATAGTAATCAATATATTTGATCTATTAAATTATAGTTGATTAAATAGTTGGACTAAATAATCATTATAATAAATAGTACCAAAATTCGTTGATTAAATAGTTGGACTATTAGAATCAAGATATAATGAAAGATTGAGATTTAAAACATAATCCTAGGGAAAATGTATTTAAATGGTTTAATTTTCAAAATGGGAATAATCTCAGGATGGTCCTGGAAACTAATAAGTTACTTTATTTGATAAAATAACATATTAGGCCTAAGCCCGGAGTTAAGCAAATAGTAGAGCATGATCTTTGGAAGATTCATGTGATGATAACTTTAGTGCTTAATCCATTAAGCTTGTCGCAGTAGACTCCTTAATTTCTTTGTCAGTACTAAGGGTTAGATCCTTAAAGTATGATAATGAAATTGAAGGATCTTCATAGATCTATTTTAGATCTTAGAAGTACTAAAATTGCAAAAATAACTCTTGGAGAGTTAATGACTATTCTTAAGGAGACAAAGCCAAACTTTGCAATAAGACAAATAGCGCTAGTCGCACCTTACTTCGATATTCTAGAAACCCGAGGCTAGGCCAAAGTCTTATGGAATGTGGAAAATGGCAAATGCAAAATCATTATAATCTTCTGGGAAGATAAAGTACATATCCCAAAATGTCTGCCTAAATTGTGGCAAACGGGATCGCGGAAGCGTGACAGCCGTTTGGACAAAGCAGACATGAAGGAATTGAAGACGAGCAAGGCTCTGACTTCAAATATGTTTGTCATAAATATGTAAAATACTAGTATTAAAATTAGATTTTAAATACTTAGTGTGATACATAAATATGTATTGATGTTCAGAATCTGCTATGAGCAGGATACTGACTTCAGTGGAGATTTATCTGCGAATCGGAAACGGGATGAAAGTCGCTGTTTTGACCATAGATACCTGAATTTAGGGACTACCCTTCGGGTGTGTACTTAAATTAGGAAACTGTTAAAATGTAACTAGTTTGATTATAAACATTATCTCTATATCGGGGTTTAATCCGTTGCGGATATACCTTTATATTCTAGAACACTAAAGTGTTTTATTATATAAAGATGATATTGAGATAAACACATTAGATGTGAATAACAACATTTATATTTTGAATATAAATAAATCTCAAATGTATAACATGACAAACAAATAGCTCAAACTGATTTGATCAGAAGAAACTAATTTGTGGCATTGTTGTCTGGGACACAATTAAACAAGACTCGTATATCCACACTTTCGAAGAGTGGGTACTGGGACAAATTTGATTCAATTCAAATAAAGTCTACGAATCTAGTTTTTTGGGCAAAATGCCTATAACACCTTTACTTGGTAAAAGTGTAAATGCCACCGATCTGTTAGCTCTAGTTCATAGTGAAGCAAGTGGGCCCATGTCTAACTAGGCTAGAGGTGGATATGAATATTTCGTGACCTTTACGGATGTGGCATCGCGTTATGGTTATGTGTTTCTTTAGAAACACAAATCGGAAACTTTTACAGTTTCGACACGAAATAGACAAACAGACCGGCTAAAGTATTAAACTGTCACGGTAAGACCGTAATGGAAAATACTTAAGCAATAAGTTTCTAATATACTTGAAAGAGTATAGTATTCTTTCAATGAGGACTCCTCTCAGAACATGTCAATTTGACGGTGTGTCCGAACATGATAAACCGAATTCTGTTGGACATGATAAGGTTAATCATGAGTCGCTCTGAGTTACCATTTCCTTCAATGGATACGCTTTAACAGTGCAGAACTTATTTTGAATAAGGTTCCATAAAATCTGTTTGACAGATTTCATATTAGATATGAACAGGAAAGAAACTAGGTTTCTCAATCCTGATTATTTGGGATGCTAGGCATATGTTTGGATGATAACCAAACTAAAACCCAAATTGGATAAGTGCCAATTGTATGTTATCCTAGGGAAACCAAAGTATAGTACTTATACAACTCACAAGAGAACAATTTAATTGTTGCTCACCATGTGGTCTTCCTAAGAGGAATACCTAAATGCAGTGGTAAGTGGGAGGATAGTAAAACTTGATGAAAATCGGAGTAATACTATTCAAGGCACCGATTCCTTAATGGAACACAAACAGTTCATCAAGGATGAAACTGTACCAGTAATCTTCGAATACACAAGAACCACGTAGATCAGAGAGAGTCAGAAAGTAACCTGGGGTATGGGTTTCTGATCTCACCTCATAAAGATGTCAATCTTATTGAGGAATACCAACTGACTACGTATGAGGAAGTGATACAAGGTATCGACTCCCTATTATGACAAAGTGCCATGAATCCGAAATGGATTCCATGTATATCAACCAGTTTGGATATTAGTTGATGCACCACAAGGCATTGTGCCTATTGGTACTATATTAGTCTTCAAGGAAGACATACATGGATGGCAACATACCAACGTACTAAGCTAGGCTTGTAGTGGAAAGGTATCGTTATCAACATTGTGTTGATTACAACGAAATCTTTTACCTGTTGCCACGATGAATCCATTTGGATAATGCTTGTTAATGCTGCATGTTTCATTTATGAAATATGACAGCTTAACGGGAAAATCGCTTTCCTGAAAAGGAAACCTTTTGGAGGATGTTTACAACATCCTGACGGTTTTATCGTACAATAACAAGCAAACAAGGTTTGCAGGTTATTCGATCTATGTTTGGATTGAAGCAAGCATTAGATTCTTGGAATTATCGTTTTGATGTAATCATAATAGTTTATGATTTAATTCAAAACATAAATGATTCTTATGTATATAAGGAGGTTAGTGGGAGCGCACTGACAGTGGCTGTCGTATAAAATAATGATAATATGTCATTTCTTGGAAATGATATTCCCATAAAATAATCGGTGAAAGCTTGGCTTTCGAGAAAACTCTCCGTGAAACCGTACATTGAAAAATGTACGCGACCTGGTGCTTTGAGCATGTGGAGTCACAAACAGGCCAATCCAAGTGATAGTCGCTGGATTGATGTTAAGAACATTCGTTAGTATCTTAGAGAACTAAGGATGCTGTCAAATCATATGGAGAAGGAGAACTTGAAGTGACTATGATCACTATTGCAAGTTTCCTAACAGATAAAAATGACTATAAGTCACAAACGGTACTATACAGTTTGAATAACGAAACAGTGAGCTGGAAATCTTCAAAGCAAGATATTGTTACTCAATAAACAACAAATGCGGGTTATTACTGCAGCTGAGGCAGCAATAGAAGCCATTTGGGTCGATAATAAATCTAATTAGATTAGATATAGTTCTGTTAGCAGCTGAGCTAGGCTTCAGCACAGGCTAAAGAATTAATGGTCTCATCAACGATCCAGATATATACTTTGATATTCATCTGATTCGTTCGGATCATACATCGTGGTGATGTCATGATCGAATAAATCGCATCAGATGATAATCATGCAAATCCGCTGACGAAAGCCTTTTCTCAACAGTTTGAGCCAACCGTACATAGTTAGAGTGTCAGACACTCGAGTGACTGGCTATAGGCCAAGTGGGAGATTGTTGGACAATTATGACCCATAGCGTCACTATTTGTACAGATCATGGTGTTGTTGTACAAATTAACTATGTGACAAAGGAGATTGCTCTCTTATCATTTGTGATTAGATCAACAAGATGTATAAATGATAGGAGGTCCCTGTGATTTGTTCCTGGATTGAGAAGATATGAGACAGTGTCAATCCACGAAGGATAAATCATTAATATCCCTAGTCAGAGTATTATCGAGATTGGACATCGATAATGCGTAAAAGACTAGTATTACACTTGTGCATGTTGTAAGGGCACAACATCATAGTTCTCATATATTTGGGTATAGGATACTCATGCAAGTGTAATAGGAGGTTGTGTTTTACCGATGGTACGGGAAACAGCTTCGCTCTGGATAGACCCCTTTGGAATTCCATTGGTAGTATGACTATGTGTTTATGGAAGTCCGAAATCAGGGTAGGTGTATTTGGTCTTAACCTGAGACTTGCACCACTAATACTTTCGACAATCAATATGCTTTGGTTTTGGTCGTCCAGGGCTTTAACAGGTTCTGTATACGCCTCTGCTGGGTATATTGAGAATCGTAGTGTGTTGGGTGTGATGTCAAGACGAAAGTATCACTTCAGTCATATGGAGATGATGTCACGTAGGATACGGTACTAGTACTCTTAAGTACTGCAGTCATCGGGATATTATGACTAGGTCATGTATATCCGATTATAGAGACTAGTTACCAGACATCCGACATGTGCTTTGTATGGGGCAGACACAATTCCAGCCCCAGGCCTAGCACGTGACATCCGATACTGGATCGACATACGCAATACCACGTATACTACGCCTGATATAGATCGCTATATTCCTATAAGGATATTTCTGGAGAATTGGGTAGGCATGGCACTTTGCTAGAAGCCAACCTTGTTTTGTAAATCGGTATAAACGTAGTACTAGGTACTTACGTGTTCGGATAGTCCGACGACCGAATTTACTGCTAACATATATGGGGATCTCATGGGTCGCTTCCCGAAGATTCACCGATGACGTATGACTCGCACTTTATTAATCTGGGATTAATTAGATGAGAGAGAAAATTAATCTGGGATTAATTGCAGAGATATTTTATCTGGGATAAAATATCATTTAAAGAGAGAAAACGATTAATTTGGAATTAATCGATAAAATAATATATTCGATATATTATACGAAATTGGATTTCGACGCGGAATTAAAATTAGATTTTAATTCGGGCGAACGAGTTAATTTAGAATTAATTCGTTAGCGACGTGAATAGTGATTTCGCTAGGCATAATCATTTAATTACGTCGCAACGGAAAATTCGTTAATTTGGAATTAGCGAACCCGAGCCCGAGATTGTTTGTGAGCGCATTCGCATTTCGAATTTGAGTGCGGCACGCAAGTCAAATCAAACGTCAAATCGCTAGTCGCATCTAGCGTCACATCATTCGTCAATCAAGTGATAGATGTCTTTCACTTTGAGTGATTGACACCAGTCACTATTCATTGATTGATGGGATTGATGGAAGTAGTTGGCATAGTTTCCTTTTGACTTTTGGAAATTGAAATTTGGTATATGGTAAATTGATTTTAGAAATCAATTAATCTAATACACTTTTCATCTCTCTCTCTCTTGGTTCACGGTTTGGAGCCTATTTTTCCCTCTCTCTCACACGGTCTTTCACCTTCTGTTTCTCTTCTGTTTTCTGTCTAGAATTGCCAAGAAAGTGAAGGGGAAACCAGTGGCGATTTTGTGAAAAAATCATCAAGAGCTAGCACTCAATGAGTCCATACAAAGGTGATAGGGAACTCACTTCATGAGCAAGGAATCAACACAAGCTTGGAGCTTGCATGGAGGACCACACATGGCCGAATCTTGGAGATCCATTACAGCCCACTGCCGAGCTTGGAGGAGGCAGAAAACGACTTCTTTTGTTGTCTAACGCGTCGCTCAACCGATCGATGTGAGTATTCCGCAATTCCTCGATTTTATTCACTTTGTATTTTCATTGCTTGAAATGATCTTGGGATGCTTAGAAAATTCCAACACATACACAGATGATGTCCTATGTGATGTGATACCGATCCATGCAGGACATATTCTTTTGGGCAGGCCGTGGCAATTTTATAGGAAGGTTATTCACGATGGGTTCAAGAATAAGTATTTCTTTCAGCATAAGGGAAAACCCATTACCTTGTACCCACTTACACCAAAGCAAGTCCACGAGGATCAAGTCAAGTTGCAACTTGAGATAGATAGAGAGATTGAGAGTGCAAACACAGCCTTGGGGAAAACACGTGAGGGGAGTGTGACCGAACCTAGTAAGGAAAATAAGGCAAAGGCCGTGAGTGTTTCCAAGGGGAGTGTGAGTGAACTTAAGGGGGAAACAAAAGGGCGAGTGAAAAAGAGCTTTTACATGGGTGAATGTGAAGCAATGAGTGCTTTTAAGGCTAGCAAGCTTGTAGGCATTGCATTTTTGCATATTAGCCTGATGATGAGTCTCGTATGGAGACACTACCTCTTTAGTTGTGAAAGCCGCGGGAAACAGACGTTGGAAGGGTAAAGTTGGGAATTAGTATTTTGTCAGATTTAACTCGATTGTTTCGCTTCGGGTTCGCTTGTTGGACCTCTATTTTAAAACACACCAAACCCATTAAATCACATCCAAAAATAATTAAAATATTTATAACACATATCACGAATTAAATAATTAAAATATTTAAAATACATGTCACAAATTAAATTAAAACAAATTAAAATCTAATTAAATTAAATTCCTAATTTAAATAAAACACATTCCTACTTTAATTAAATCACCTACCAATTTAAATAAATCTCATGGATCCCTTGCCTAATTAAAATAAATCACATCCTTAACTAAAAAGAACAAATCAAATTAATTCCCCTAATTAAAGATTTTCCCTATCACATACTAAATTAAAAATATCTCCTAATTAATACACAAATTTGATTTCTTCCTCAACAAGATAAAACCCATCCCATTGCCTATAAAAATAACCCTTCTCCACACATTCAAACCCTGGCAGATTCACACAAAAAATACAAAAATAATAACCCTAAACCTGCCTTCACAAACTGCCAACAAACGCCCCCTTCGCTAGCCTGCCACCTTACCCCTAAGCCTTTCAAGCCCTTCACGCCCTTGACGCCTAGACAAACCTCCCCTGCGCAAGCAATCAACACACGTGCCTTTGGCCTCACGCCATTAGCCCCACCTGCCAACGTTCACGCCCTCCTCAAAGCCACGACATTGCCTCATTCACGCTTCAAGATACCACCTGCCAATGTTCACGCTTCAAGAGGCCACCTGCTCACGCCTTGCCACAACACCCACGCCTTTGCCACCTAACTTCACGCAGCCATCACCTGCACGCCACAACACCCACTCTCACGTCCCATTCACTCACGCACACACAGCCCTACACGCCACATACAGCCCCACACGCACAAACACAGCCCAGTACACTAACCAAACTCACGCACACACAGCCCTACACGCACAAACACTGCCCAAACAGCCACAAACCTGCCCTCCAAATCACCTCAAAACAGCCCCCATAAACCCCTGCAACTGTCCAGATTTTAGCCACAAAACTGCATCAAAAACTGCACAAACCAGTCCCTTAATTACCCCAAAATAGCGACCAGAAAATACAACAAAACCAGCAGCGAAACGAAGTAAAAACAGGAGCCCGAACAGCAAAACAGCGAGGAAAGACGTTGAGTTGGTGAACCAAAAGAGTTGCGGATCATTCACCCTTCCAACGGACGGGTAACGCCCTTTCGTGAGACAACAAAAGAGGTTAGACCTGAGGGCACCTTCTTACTTATCTTCTTTCGTTTTATTTTATTTATTTTAAAATATTATTGCATGAGAGTCGTTTGAGGCATGATGTGATTGTTGGATGAGCAGAATACGTGTTCCCTTTTGTGGTATATAGGATGGAAACCCAGACGTAAATTCCGTAGCCGAATCCGAATGGACGGTAGTGCGGTTTGTACTCGGGATACAACGCCACGTACCACTTAAGAGACAAGTATTTTGTCTCATCCAAACTTGTGTTTGAGCATGTTGTAGTTCGTAGGTTATTTAGTTATTATTTAAAGCATGATTTAATTTAGTTTTGTTATTTAATTTCAAAGCATGATTATGTTATCTTTATGCATGTTATTTTGATTAGTTTATGATTATGTTTAAATAGTTATTTGTTTATTTGTTTAATGGCTCAATGTGCTCATTGTGTGATATTGCGTGTTTGCCGTTTAAAGACTTATTTTCAAGCATGCAAACTTAGATTATGAGTTATTTTGATGAATGCATACTAGACGTAGATTACCCTTGAGCATGAATGTTGAATAGATTCGGTTAGTTTATTGCACAAATCAAATCATTACAAGTGACATAAGTAAGGGACCATTCTGAACCCAACGGTTTGAGGTCTTCCCTTGCAAGGGGTGAGTGCGGCCTTAAATCTTTGTCCCGGTTCACACCGGGTGGCGACTCCATGTTATTTCGAACTCCCAACTAGGCCGCGAGCCTAGAATAGCGTCGTCAAGTTCTGTGTCCTACAGTCTGGCGACTCCACTGGGGATATTTTGAATCGGCCCCGAAATCATGTCTTGTGATGTTTATGATTTGTGCTTTAGTTAATCGTTTTGATAGTGAGTTGAAATGGGTTAATCAAAGGCTTTGTTGGAGCTAGGTGATGGTTGGGTGTCTTCTTTCACTCACTACATTTTCATAAGGAAAAGCTGTGAAGACACCCAGATAATCATTACTTGTAGCTCGTTGTGACAGACTAGTTTGGAGGACTCGTTGTTTATTCCTGACACAAAGCGATAAGAGCCTAAGGGGCTTGGGTACTTAAGAGAGCCTCGCTCCACCCTCCCTCTGGGGAATCTACAACGGGAAATCCATTCGACAGTTAGTCACACACCGTAACTCGTTGGCACGTACCGTAAGGTATAAAAAGGTGCACTCACTTGGTCGCTTGAACCATTGAGTAGGGAGTCCTAGTTGTGGGTAATCCTTCGTCAAACGAGAGCCTTTGTCCACACTCCTGTAAACCCACATGTGAACCATAGTTGTATGACCTATAGGGGCCACCCTTTATGCTTTTGATAACCCCATGCATATTGTGTCTCATACATCACATGCATCTCATGCATACATGCATCATGTTAACCCTCGTGTCTTAAAAGAGCCATCATAGATATCCGATGGGTTAGGAGAAAGAAGACTTTTCAATTAAGAGTTTAGCAAACATGTATATCGTGGAAAAGGAAACTGAGGAACATAAAACTTTACTGCAAGGATAGAAAGACCATGGTGGGCCCAAAAAAAAAAAAAAAAAGGAAAAAAAGAAAAAGAAAAAAAAAACAAAAAAAAAACAAAAAAAAAAAGAAAAAGAAAAAGAAAAAAAAGTGTTGTTTGTTTTTAGTCTTTGATAGTTAGACATAAGTCCAATGATGAAATTGTTTGCTTTAGGGTGAAATCTTAGAAACGATAAACGCTTGATGTACTTTTATCTGATACTTTGAGTGATTGATCTATGTTAGACTCGTAAACACTCCACTATAGGTTCTTAGCAGTGAAAACCTGAGTAACTGGCAAGGTGACTAGTTGAAGAAATTATAGGTCGGTGAATGACCGTTTGCTTAGATGTCTATCTTGATTTGCTTATGTTATGATGTGTGGTATGGTTGAAAATGAAAGAAAAGTCTCTAAAGAAAAGAATTGAATCACCTATAACCAATAAGCGTGAAGCTACCCATGGGCGAGTATTAGGACCACCATGAGGAGAAATGCTACCTTAAAGGGTAGGTGTGTTGAAAAAAAAAAAAAGAAAAAGAAAAAAAAAGAAAAAGAAAAAGAAAAAGAAGTTCAAAATGAAAAGAAAAAGAAAAAGACAAAAGAGAAAGAAAACCATACCACATTGAGCACAAAAAAACAACTGCATGCATAATTGAGACATCTAGGTTGGTTTGACCCATCGATCCCGATTTTTGAAACGAAATCATCGAGTTAGCTTACCTAAGGATTAAGTTGTGAAAGAACATTTTCACACACACACTTTGAGTCTGGCATAGATCATTTGTTCAAAGACTTGGATTTGAGTTGCATCGAATGTTTTGAAGGTTCTCTGGTTTCATTACTGAGCATTCTTTGAGGACAATGATATGTATAACTATTGGGACTATTTCGTAGCATGTGACATAGCATGATGATATGGAAGGCCCCACCATGTGTTTCATCTTGACCAAGTGCAAACAGCGGAGACTAGAAAGGTAAACCAAGACTGGGGGCGACCAGTCTCCCACATCGCGAATCAGGGACATAACAAGATATTAAGTCATGAAACCAGAAAGAAGGCTGAGCAATCACCTGGAGAACTGGCAGAAGACCTAACCCAACGAAATAGGAAATTCATTCATGCATGCATGCATACACGTAACGTATTTGCATTCTTTTTGTGTTTGTTTCGTTTTGTATTCACAGGTTTCAAAGAAGAAAAAGAGAAAGCGGCAAAGGCAAGCCAACCAGAATCAGCAACATATGAGTAATAGTTTTGGGGATGAGTCCCAGGGTTGAGGCCCATACCAGTATCAGTTTTAGGGCGAGGCCCATGTCAGTATCAGTCTGGGGGCGAGGCCCATATCAGTGTCTGTATAGGGGCGAGGCCTACATTAGTTTCAGTTTGGGGTCGAGGCCCATATCAGTATTCGTTTGGGGATAAGCCTCGGGGTTGAGGCCCACATCAGTATCAGTTTGGGGCGAGGCCCACGGCAGTTTCAGTTTGGGGTTGAGGCCCGTATCAGTATTCGTTTGGGGATGAGTCCCGGGGTTGAGGCCCACATCAATATCAGTTTTGGGGCAAGGCCCACATCAGTTTCAGTCTGGGGGCGAGGCCCACATCAGTATCAGTTTGGGGCGAGGCCCACATCAGTATCAACTCAGGGTCGAGGCCCACCTTATCAGCAGTTTGGGGAATGAATCCCAGGGTCGAGGCCCACATCGTCAGAGTTTCGGGAATAAATCACAGGGGAATGAATCCCACATCGCTAGAGTTTTGGAGTGAATCCAGGGAATGAATCCCAGAGCCGAGGCCCACGTCGTCAGAATTTAGAATGAATCCGGGAATGGATCCCAGGGTCAATGCCCACCTTGTCAGCAGTTTCGGGAACGAGTCCCAGGGTCGAGGCCCACAGTAAACATCAGCATCTGTCTGGGGCGAGGCCCATATTAGCATCAGTATCAATCTTGCCGGGTATGGCACTCTGGGGGCGAGGCCCACATCATTATCGGTATCAGTGTTGCCGGGTATGGCACTCTGGGGGCGAGGCCCACATTAGTTCAGTATCAATCTTGCCGGGTATGGCACTCTGGGGGCGAGGCCCACATCATTATCAGCATCAGTTTTGCCGGGAATGGCACTCCGGGTATGGAGACATCAGTATCAGTTTTTCCAGGTACGGCACTCCGAGTATGGAGATATCAGATCAGTTTTGCCAGGTACGGCACTCCAGGTATGGAGATATTAGATCAGCCAGGTACGGCACTCCGAGTATGAAGACATCAGATCAGTTCTGCCAGATATAACATTCTGGGGGCGAGGCCCACATAGCATCAGATCAGTTTCTGCCGGGTATGTCATTCTGGGGGGAATGCCCACATAGCATGAGATCAGTTTCTGCCGGGCATGGCATTCTGTGGGCGAGGCCCGCATCACATCAGATCAGTTCTGTCGAGAATGGCACTCCGATAATGGAGATATAGTATGAGAATGGACAGTTCGAGAATGAGCACGCTGAGAATGGCACGCCGGGAATGGCACTCTGAGAATGGAGATATAGTCCGGGAATGGACAGCTCGAGAATGAGCACGCCGAGAATGGCACACCGGGAATGACACTCCGAGAATGGAGATATAGTCTGGGAATGGACAGCTCGAGAATGAGCACGCCGAGAATGGCACACCGGGAATGGCACCCCGAGAATGGAGATATAGTCCGGGAATGGACAGCTCGAGAATGAGCACGCCGAGAATGGCACGTCGGGAATGACACTCCGAGAATGGAGATATAGTCTGAGAATGGACAGCTCGAGAATGAGCACGCCGAGAATGGCACGACAGGAATGGCACCCCGAGAATGGAGATATAGTCCGGGAATGGACAGCTCGAGAATGAGCACGCCGAGAATGGCACGCCGGGAATAGCACTCCGAGAATGGAGATATAGTCTGGGAATGGACAGCTCGAGAATGAGCACGCCGAGAATGGCACGTCGGGAATGGCACTCCGAGAATGGAGATATAGTCCGGGAATGGACAGCTCGAGAATGAGCACGCCGAGAATAGCACACCGGGAATGGCACTCCGAGAATGGAGATTTAGTCCGGGAATGGACAGCTCAGGAATGAGCACGCCGAGAATGGACGCCACATCACAGTAACACTCCGGGAATGGAGATCGGTTCGGGAATGGACCACATCACGGTGACGGTTCAGGAATGGACCTCATCACACCATATCACAGTCACACTCCGGGAATGGAGATCGATTCGGGAATGGACCACATCCGGTGACGGTTCGGGAATGGACCTTATCACACCATATCACATTCACACTCCAGGAATGGAGATCGGTTCGGGAATGGACCACATCCGGTGACGGTTCGGGAATGGACCTTATTACACCACATCACTCTGGGGCGAGGCCCACATCAGTATCAGTTTGGGGGCGAGGCCCATAATCAGCATCAGTCTGGGGGCGAGGCCCATATAAGTATCAGTCTGGGGGTGAAGCCCACTACATCATTATCAGTTCGAGGGCGAGGTTCTTATTGTCAGCGGTATTGGGTTGAGATGCGTGCCCAGGGTCGAGGTGCCCCCGTTGTCGGTTGTAGTTCCGGGTCGAGATGCGTGCCCAGGGTCGAGGTGCCCACTACATCATCATATTCCGAGCGAGGTCCCTATTGTCAGCGGTATTGGGTCGAGATTCATGCCCAGGGTCGAGGTGCCCCCATTGTCGGTTGTAGTTCCGGGTCGAGATGCGTGCCCAGGGTCGAGGTGCCCACTACATCGTCATATTCAGGGCGAGGTCCCTATTGTTAGTGGTATTGGGTCGAGATGCGTGCCCAGGGTCGAGGTGCCCCCGTTGTCGGCTGTAGTTCCGGGTTGAGATGCGTGCCTAGGGTCGAGGTGCCCACTACATCATCAGTTCGAGGGTCAAGGTGCCCCCGTTGTCATTAGCAGTTCCGGGATGTGTCCCAGGGTCGAGGTGTCCATCGCACAATCAACTCAGTTCGAAGCAACAGGCTGACCAGGTGGCAGCTGGCGAGCCAGATAAGTAAAAATACATTGCACGTACTTTGATAGGATTGTCATTGTCACACACTGCACAAGTCCCATCAAAGTGGGGGCGACTGTAGGCATTGCATTTTTGCATATTAGCCCGATGATGAGTCTCGTATGGAGACACTACCTCTTTAGTTGTGAAAGCCGCGGGAAACAGACGTTGGAACGGTAAAGTTGGGAATTAGTATTTTGTCAAATTTAACTCGCTTGTTTCGCTTCGGGTTCGCTTGTTGGATCTCTGTTTTAAAACACACCAAACCCATTAAATCACATCCAAAAATAATTAAAATATTTATAACACATCTCACGAATTAGATAATTAAAATATTTAAAATACATGTCACAAATTAAATTAAAAAAAATAAAATCTAATTAAATTAAATTCTTAATTTAAATAAAACACATTCCTACTTTAATTAAATCACCTACCAATTTAAATAAATCCCATGGATCCCTTGCCTAATTAAAATAAATCATATCCTTAACTAAAAAGAACAAATCAAATTAATTCCCATAATTAAAGATTTTCCCTATCACATACTAAATTAAAAATATCTCGTAATTAATACACAAATTTGATTTCTTCATCAACAAGATAAAACCCATCCCCTTGCCTATAAAAATAACCCCTCTCCACACATTCAAACCCTGGCAGATTCACACAAAAAATACAAAAATAATAACCCTAAACCTGCCTTCACAAACTGCCAACAAACGCCCCCTTCGCTAGTCTGCCACATTACCCCTAAGCCTTTCAAGCCCTTCACGCCCTTGACGCCTAGACAAACCTCCCCTACGCAAGCAATCAACACATGTGCCTTTGGCCTCACGCCATTAGCCCCACCTGCCAACGTTCACGCCCTCCTCAAAGCCACGACATTGCCTCATTCACGCTTCAAGATACCACCTGCCAACGTTCACGCTTCAAGAGGCCACATGCTCACGCCTTGCCACAACACCCACGCCCTTGCCACCTAACTTCACGCAGCCATCACCTGCACGCCACAACACCCACTCTCACGTCCCATTCACTCACGCACACACAGCCCTACACGCCACATACAGCCCTACACGCACAAACACAACCCAGTACACTAACCAAACTCACGCACACACAGCCCTACACACACAGCCCTACATGCACAAACACTGCCCAAAAAGCCACAAACCTGCCCTCCAAATCACCTCAAAACAACCCCCATAAACCCCTGCAACTGTCCAGATTTTAGCCACAAAACTGCATCAAAAACTGCACAAAACAGTCCCCAAAAACTGTACAAACCAGTCCCTTAATTACCCCAAAATAGCGACCAGAAAATACAAGAAAACCAGCAGCGAAACGGAGTAAAAACAGCAGCCCGAATAGCAAAATAGCGAGGAAAGACGTTGAGTTGGTGAACCAAAAGAGTTGCGGATCATTCACCCTTCCAACGGACGGGTAACGCCCTTTCGTGAGACAACAAAAGAGGTTAGACCTGAGGGCACCTTCTTACTTATCTTCTTTCGTTTTATTTTATTTATTTTAAAATATTATTGCATGAGAGTCGTTTGAGGCATGATGTGATTGTTGGATGAGCAGAATATGTGTTCCCTTTTGTGGTATATAGGATGGAAACCCAGACGTAAATTCCGTAGCCGAATCCGAATGGACGGTAGTGCGGTTTGTACTCGGGATACAACGCCACGTACCACTTAAGAGACAGGTATTTCATCTCATCCAAACTTGTATTTGAGCATGTTGTAGTTCGTAGGTTATGTAGTTATTATTTAAAGCATGATTTAATTTAGTTTTGTTATTTAATTTCAAAGCATTTATGTTATCTTTATGCATGTTATTTTGATTAGTTTATGATTATGTTTAAATAGTTATTTGTTTATTTGGTTTAATGGCTCAATGTGCTCATTGTGTGATATTGCGTGTTTGCCGTTTAAAGACTTATTTTCAAGCATGCAAACTTAGATTATGAGTTATTTTGATGAATGCATACTAGACGTAGATTACCCTTGAGCATGAATGTTGAATAGATTCGGTTAGTTTATTGCACAAATCACATCATTACAAGTGACATAAGTAAGGGACCATTCTGAACCCAACGGTTTGAGGTCTTCCCTTGCGAGTGGTGAGTGCGGCCTTAAATCTTTATCCCGGTTCACACCGGGTGGCGACTCCATGTTATTTCGAACTCCCAACTAGGCCGCGAGCCTAGAACAACGTCGTCAAGTTCTGTGTCCTACAAAGCTTATGCTTTTGTTAGTCTACAAGTAACACCGTGTTTGTATTGCTAACACTAACCTTTTGTTTCCTGTGTCCATTTCATCTCTTTTGCAGGAATTCAGTGATGTGCTGACAGAGGACATTCCTAGTGGGCTTCCACCCATTAGAGGTATTGAGCACCAGATAGATTTCATACATGGCGGAGTCATTCCCAACAGACCAGCCTATCGAAGCAATCTGGAGGAGACGAAAGAACTTCAGAAGCAAGTGAGGGAGTTAATGGAGAAAGGGTATGTTAGAGAAAGTATGAATCCCTGTGCGGTACCAGTTCTTCTAGTTCCTAAGAAAGATGGGTCGTGGTCTATGTGCATTGATTGTCGAGCGATCAACAATATAACGGTAAAGTATCGTCACCCTATTCCTAGACTAGATGACATGTTGGATGAATTACATGGTTCCAAACTTTTCAGCAAGATTGATTTAAAAAGTGGATACCATCGAATTCGCATGAGAGAATAAGATGAGTGGAAAACCACTTTTAAGACTAAGTATGGCTTGTATGAGTGGTTAGTTATGCCATTTGGTCTTTCAAATGCACCTAGCACATTTATGAGATTAATGGATCATGTTATGTGTGGATTTATAGGTACGTTTGTGGTGATGTAATTTGATGGCATCTTGATATACAGTAAGTCAATTGATGAGCATGTTCTGCATCTGAGGCATGTTCTTGATGTTTTGAGAAAGGAACAACTGTATGCTAACTCTAAAAAATGCACATTTTGCATGGATAAAATTGTTTTTCTTGGCTTTGTTGTGAGTGCAGATGGCATTGAGGTAGATTTGGAAAAGGTGAAGGCGATCCAGGATTGGCCTACCCCAATGACAGTTACAAAAGTTAGAAGCTTCCATGGATTAGTAAGCTTCTACAGCAGATTTGTTAAATACTTCAGTAGTATTGATGCATCATTGACTGAAGTAGTGAAGAAAACTGTTGGTTTCAAATGGGGAGAAGAGCATGAGCGTGCATTCCAGGATCTTAAAATGAAGTTGTGCATTGCACCAGTTTTGGCGCTACCAAACTTTGAAAAGACATTTGAGATTGAGTGTGATGCATCCGGAATAGGCATTGGAACAGTTCTTATGCAAGAAAAACGACCAATACTTACTTTAGTGAGAAACTGAATGGAGCAGTTTTGAAGTACCCCACATATGACAAGGAGTTGTATGCGTTAGTGAGAGCCCTTGAGACTTGGCAGCATTATCTGTGGCCTCAAGAATTTGTGATCCATACTGATCATGAATCATTGAAGCACTTAAAGGGCCAAGGTAAGTTGAACAAACGACATACAAAGTGGTTAGAGTTCATTGAGACATTTCCATACGTAATTCGCTACAAACAAGGTAAGGAAAACATTGTCGCTGATGCACTATCGCGAATGTATGCTTTACTTACTTCATTGAGTGCAAGAATGCTTAGGTTTGAATTTATTAAAAAACTTTATGCAAATGATACTGACTTTAGTACCATTTATGCTGCATGTGAAAAGTCTACCTTTAATAAATTCTATCAACATGACGGGTTTCTGTTTAGGGAGAATAGATTATGCATTCTTGTTTGTAGTATGCGTGAGTTGTTAGTTTGAGAAGCGCATGAGGGAGGTTTAATGGGGCACTTTGGCATTTCTAAGACCTTAGGGGTATTGAGTGAACATTTTTATTGGCCTAAAATACGGAGAGATATTGAGCGTTTGTATGATAAATGCTTGATTTGTAAAAAGGCTAAATCTAAGGTTATGCCTCATGGGTTGTATACACCGTTGCCTGTACCTAGTGAGCCGTGGGTAGATGTATCAATGGACTTTATATTGGGTTTACCTAGGACTAGGCATGGTAGAGATTCCATCTTTGTAGTGGTCGATAGGTTCAGTAAGATGGCACACTTTCTAGCATGTCATAAAACTGATGATGCCACAAACATTGCTGGCTTATTCTTTAGAGAAGTGGTACGACTCCATGGAATTCCACGGAGTATAGTTTCAGATCGTGATGTTAAATTCCTTAGTCACTTTTGGAAAGTTTTATAGGGTAAGTTAGGAACAAAACTTTTGTATTCTACTACTTGTCATCCCCAAACTGATGGACAGACTGAAGTGGTTAATAGGTTTTTGACTCAGTTATTGCGTACCATTGTCTCTAAGAACTTGAAAACTTGGGAGGATTGTTTGCCTTTTGTTGAATTTGTATATAATCGTAGCATTTATTCTTCCACATCTTATTCACCATTTGAAATTGTTTATGGTTTTCAACCACTAACTCCATTAGATTTGTTACCATATCCTGTTGATGAGCATGCAGGGTTAGATGGAAAAAAGAAAGTTGATTTGGTGAAACACATACATGAGAAAGCAAGATAACACATACAACGAAAAAATGAACAATATGCTTCCCATGCCAATAAGGGAAGAAAACTTGTGGTATTTCAACCTGGAGATTGGGTTTGGGTACACATGCGAAAGAAAAGATTTACTGAACAACATAAATCCAAGCTACAACCGAGATGGGATGGTCCATTTCAAGTCTTGGAACGGATTAATGACAATGCATACAAGCTGGATTTACAAGGTGAACATAATGTGTCTGCGACATTTAATATTTCTGACTTAACTCTTTTTGATGCAGGTACATATTCGAGGTCGAATCCTTTTCAAGAGGGAGGGAATGACATGAATCCAGCAACTCAAGGAACATTAGATCCTTTGCAATTGCCAACAGGTCCAATCACACACCAAATAGCTAAGAATATCAAAGACGCAATGGCGGGGCTAGCCTAGAATGCCATGGTCGAGTGTGACAGACAACTCCGGGGCATATTGGCATCACATGAGGGCTTCAATGGAGTGGGTCCAAAGCTATTTCACTTGACCCAAGTCATACCAGAGTAACGCACCAGCAATCCTGAAGCCGAGTACATTTTTAACGGATCAAGCCGATTCAAGTCCGACACTAAATATTCGGCCAAGACAAGACTTATTGGACTTTATGACACATCATTATGCCTTTATACATGGAAGCCACGAATTTGGAGGATTTTTGGTGCAAGGAAACAACTTTAGACAAATTTGGAAAAGTTTTCCATATTTGTTGACTTTTATGATTTTGTGTTTTTACTTTAGAGTTTTTTTGGCAAAGTTATTTATTAAGTCTTTGTTTGTTATTGATTAAGTCTTTGTTTCTTTTGACTTTGTGTTTGTTATTGAATCTCTATTAAGGACATGGCCATTTAATAGCCATTAGTTAGCAACTTAGGGTGTTTTGGTCATTTTGCACCCATTAGGGTTTCTTTAATTGTACTATTTAAACTCATTTCATCTTAATGAGAAGCTAATCATCAAATTTCGAAATTCATCTCCATTGAGAGCTTGGCTTTGTCCAAAAATTGCTTAAGGGATGGATTCCCCTTATTTCATGCAATCGACTTATCTAAGGTGTGGCAACCTTAGTGGCGTCTCCGTGCTAGCAGAACACCTCAAAAAATCATCTTAAGGGTTCTCAAAGACAAGTTTTATGTGGGTCTTCTTTGTGGCCTTGGAAGGGTTTTGTTCCTACAAAATCAAATTCGCGGTTCTTGGGGTTCTGTCCGTTGCGAGGGGTTTGCTTGGCCTAATCCTCCAAGTGAGTTCCGCGTCAATTGTGTCTACAAGCTCATCATTGATGGTAAGATGATTTTCCTTGTGTTATACATCGATGATATTTTACTCATTGGGAATGATGTAAAGATATTATCGGACGTGAAGATCTGGCTAGCTAACCAATTCCAAATGAAAGATTTAGGAGAGGTAAGTTATGTAGTTGGGATCCAGATCATTTGGGATCGCCAGAAATGACTGTTAGCAATGTCTCAAGCATCCTATATCAATAAGATTCTTGTACGATTTGGTATGCAGAATTCCAAGAAAGGTAATTTACCTTTCAGGCATGTAATTCATTTGTCTAAGGAACAGTCTCCTAAGACACCTCAAGCAGTTGAAGAGATGAGACATATACCATATGCTTCAGCAGTTGGAAGTCTTATGTATGCTATGTTATGCACAAGACCAGACATCTGTTTTACAGTGGGAGTAGTCATTAGGTTTCAATCTAACCCAGGATTAAGTGGCAGTGAAACATATTCTCAAGTATCTTAGGAGAGAACGAGAAATTATATGATTGTATATTCTAGTCAGGATATAATCCTGAGAGGATATACTGACTCTGATTTTCAGACGGATGTCGATTTTAGGAAATCAACATCTGGATCAGTGTTCACTATAAGTGGTGGGGCTATAGTATGAAGGAGTATAAAGCAATCTTGTATACTGACTCCACCATGGTGGCTGAATATGTAGCAGCTTGTGAAGCAGCTAAGGAAGCAGTATGGCTCCGTAAGTTCTTGACAGATCTAAAGTTGTTTCAGATATGGATAAATCACTCACACTTTATTGCGATAATAGTGGTGCAATGGAGAATTCTAAAGAACCAAGAAGCCACAAGAGGGGTAAAGATATTGAGAGAAAATATCACCTTATCAGGGAGATAGTGCAGAGAGGAGATGTCTTGTCATGCAGATTCCATTCGCAGACAACCTAGCTGATTCGTTTACAAAGACCTTATCGGCAAAAGTTTTAGAATGTCACCTAAAGGGTTTATGATAACATGACATGTCCCATTTGCTCTAGTTCAAATGGGAGATTGTTGGGATATATGCCATAGAGCTTTATGTATTGTAAAAAGAATTGATTATTGTAATAATAATAAATGCATTATTCATTTATCAAAGTTGTTTGATTTATATCGTATATTGTCCAATTGTCTTGTTACCTTGATTACACTTATATTTTCAGACTTAATGTATGTTTGATGCATAAGAGGATTTAAGTCTGAAGTTAGTAATCTAAATAGTCCATAGAGAGCAAACAAAGAGGGTATTTTATTTTTGGTTTATCTATAGTTGCAGTCCATTCTATAATTGTATGACGAAATTGATTCGGGATCGTTCATGTAATGACATTGGAATATAGGCACCTTGTATGATGAGATCATATAAGACTGGACTTAGATAAATATGAATTTCTTTTAATATCCGTTAACCGAAGAAATTCATTTTATATACTAGATGGTAATATATGGATTCGATCTTAATCCTGAGTGTACTAAGAACTCCTGCATGGTAGACTATGTCTTTTGATTTACTATGGTGAGGTTAGTGTTGCATTCCCGGCCAATAACTACGTATTTTGGGGATATGGTTTGGTGTGTACCTAAGAACGTTATACATAAATATGAAATTCACTCCTTACGAGAAGTAGAAGAATATCTCTTTTAAGAGTTGATTCAGGACTTGAATAATTTGAGCGTTCAAATTTTCTATTACGAATAGAAAGTTTTATATTCATATTTTTTATGAATTAATTGTTCATTATAGAATCAATGGTGATTAAGAGACAAAATATTTAGAGGGTTTTAACTGACTTATGACCCGACTCTATTTATGAGATATTCGTGTAGGGCTATATCCATATGTAATGACTATATCGATGGATATCGAAGTTGTTCGGCTTATTTATTCTATCTACGGTAATAGGAGTTCAACTTCGAGTTTTTAGTGGAATAATGCGGAGTTAATAATTCGTAATATTTAATTAAAGAGTTTAATTAATATTTCAGAATTATTGGAGCTCAGAATCGTAGGTCCATTTGGTCCTCGTGATAGATCGATTAACTGTAGCAAATCTAATATAATTAGATTGTGTAATAATATGCTCACATTATATTTATATATTATTAATAAGATTAATAATATATTTTGTCACAAATGAAAACTATGTTAAAACTAGTTTAACTTAATGTTTTCTAGAATTCTTTGATTATGAGATAATCAAATCTTGATTATGAGATAATCAAGTTAGTAATAATTATGAGATAATTATTACATCACAATTAAGTTTATGACATCATTATTAAGATGATAATTTTTAAATTATCTTGGAGACAAAACCCAATGGCTTGCCAAGCTCTCCAACAATTTATGTCTAAGATTAGGTATGACCTAATTGCTTTTATTTGTCCATTTCACATGTCTTTGGATGGCACTCCATTCCTTTGTGTTGGCCATTACCATTCAATGGCATGTGAAGGATTTGTGATAAGAATAATTATTTTTGGAAGAGAATATTATCTCTACCATCTCCACTCTTTCATTAGATGAATCAATACACAATAGTTGTGTTAGAGTGAGAGAGAAATAATTAGTTTCAAGTGTTGAGAAGAAAAAAGAAAGAATAGTGAATTAGATACATTATATTCTTCATCATATATTTCAAAGGCCAAAAAACTTTTGTGACAATACAACTTTATTCTTTAAATTGTTTAGAGTTTGATTTTATACTTCTCTAAAAAGTATAGAGTTGATCTTTGTGAGTGAAGCCCACACTTTGGTTTATTGGTTTCGAGTCATAGTTCGGAAGATCGGGTGGTTGATCCAAGTGTTAGACATCAAAGGAAACTCATCTACATCAAAGGAGCAAGATTCATTATTCAAGTGTTGGAGGATTTAGGCTACAACGAAAAAGAGAAAACAAAGAAAATTTTAAAGGTCCATACCGGAGCCGGTGTCCACATTAGCAACTTTCGCTGCGCTAAAGAAATTTGTTTCCTACATTATGATCACAAACATTTCTGAAGTAAACATATATATATATATATACAAGTATTCATAACATATGATTCATACATAGTTGCACCAAACCCCTCAAACTCATGGTTATGATCAACCCAAACCCAATGTGGCTTAAAGTTTGAATTGTCCCCAATGTAAAATAGATGTAAAGAACAAGAGTGAGAACAACATTATTGTGCATGAGTCATGCTATTGCATCTTTAGGTCCCGGGTTGCGATGCGTGGTGGAGTGTGTCGCAACATGTAATATTGAAATTCTTTGCCTCAGTTGGGCATTGCGTCGCGTCACGACGCGTGGCTGGTTCAGCTTAGGGTTAAACTTTGGTTGTGTAGGCTGTGTCAGTACCTGTATAATTACACATGTAAAATTTTAAATATGAAAATGGCATACAATAAACAAAAATAAAAAGAAACCAAGGTAAAGAAAACTAAAAATAAATGTATAGGTTACCTCCCCACTAACGTTAAGTTTAACGTCTTCAACCAGACGTGACCACCCAAATCCTCAGGGTGACTTCAATTTAGGTGTTGGGCTTGCAGACGCCTCATTTGCAATCGCAAGCTTTTCTTTCTATGCGACAGTATATACTTGGACTGATTTGCATTGGCATGCTTTCCTCTATCTTTCACTCTCACCCATACCTATTTGCCCTTACTAGTGGCCGTATAAGTTGCCTTCACTGATTGCTTTGGCATATCGCCCAGTTTTTATGGCTCTTTTAATGATGGTCTAGTTAGAGTAGGGTCCGGTGGTTTTGATGGTGTTAGATCGTAGTCAATCGTGGTGTCAAATTGATGACACACTGCAACTATGTTGTAGTGTTTTTCATGTATATCTGCCTTGAAGGCCTCACACCCCATTGTTTCGTCATCCATATTGTCAGTCTCCCTCTCCATTATCACTTCCACTGGCTCCATTAAAGTTTTATTTTCTGGACTTTATTGATCTACCATAAGGTCGAATATTTTGACTACTAACTCCTCTTCATTCATACGGAAGGTGAAGAGGCCTTGTTGTACATCTATTATCGCTCCCATTGTTGCCATAAATGATCTTCCCAATATACATGGTATATATACATCTTCTTCCATTTCCAGAATGATGAAGTCTTTCGGAAGTTCCAAATCCCCCACATTAACCATCACATCTTCAATCATTCCACCCTACTAGCAGTGACTAGAGTCATCCTTTAGCTCTATCCTTCAACGAGTATGGGAACACACGTAGGCAAACTGCCTCTTCTGCCGCTCTATTATAATTGAAGGTATTGTAGACTTCCAAAAAACTGCGTATGTGGGCATTTGGATCATCATTCAGGCCACATTCAAACTGCATTGATTGATGTACCATCTGGATACAGGTCTTGATATCGCATGCGTTGGGCCGAAGAGGAGGTGGGATGATGCAGAATATAAGTCCATCTATGATTGGTATCGTCATATCTTGAATTGGAATTGGCGCTGCTAAGCCTAGTGGTTCAAGTTATTGATCGCTCATGATGCCTGAAATCAAAAGCAAACAAAAAAGAAAGATAAAAAATAAAAAGAGAGAGATGTTTAGCTAATCAAGTATAATGTTGTTCTAATATTAACCAAGAAAAATAAAATAAGTCTCTGACAACATCGTCAAAAACTTGATCGCAATTTTACTACCGCACGTATCGCTCAAGTAATATAATGACTGAAATTCGGATATCGTACCCACATGAACTTATTATTTGTCCTATTAATACTAAAACTAAACCTACTTAATTAGAACTAATCAAATGGTTGAGAAATAGATTTGATTAATTTAATTAACTGGAAAGTAAGTAAACGAAAAATAATAATTTTTAGGAAAATCTTATATGATAGAAGAACCTAGGGTTGTAACTTTACCTAAGCACGCAAACAATGGGTTCATGCATTTTCATTCAATTGGGTTGTTGTTATGAATTATTAAACCTAGAATGCTAAATTATCTACAAGCCTCTTTCGATGGTCATATAGAATATTTCGATTAAGCCAATTAACTATATGTCTATGTTAACTAACTTAAACCAAATTCATTAAGATCAAGTTCTAATATTGGCTACGCATGTAAATGTCTATCCTGCATTATTCAAAAGAATTAGATTATACACTTTTATTCCCACGACTAATCTAAATTTCCTTTATCGAGTTCCTAAGGATTTACCACAATTATTCTATTGGTGATCAAGCAATAGAACATACATTTAAACACATAGAATAATAAACAATCACATTATTAACCAAAAAAAAGATAAAAAAGATATCAATTAAGTAAACAAGTATTTAAGATCCATTACAACCCTAAACTAGTAATTTAGTTACATATAATATTCAATATACGTAAACTAATCATTAGTGCAAGATAATAACTCATAAAGATAAAACTAGAGAAGAAGAGACAGAAATAACTCTCGTTGCAGACGTCAGCTTCAATCTCCATCACCGGTTGAAGCACTCATTCTTTCCTTACTATAGGTGTTCTTTTATGTCTTTGAGGCTCCAAATGTATTTTAAAAGTTTTCTCTCTAGGTTTTGGGATGAACATATGTTTATATAGAATTCATAAGAGCTTTCTTATTAAGAAACATGAGTTCTTCACGCACTAGGAAATTGGGCCGCGTCGCGACGCGGGCTGCATCACTTTGGATGTCGCGATGCAGAACAAATATTGGGTTTTGTCTCGATTTTGTACTGCATCCCATCGCGACACGCTGACCAGCGTCAAGACGCGTAACTTAGATCATTGACAATGACCGGTTTCAACTCTAATTTTGCCGATTCATTACTCGATACGTCCGCTTAAGTCATAATTTCATCTTGACCTATAAAACAATACCAAAACACATCAAAATGTTCAAAAGGTTCGGGATGACTCACAAAATTCCAACTAGAGAGGCGATAAATATAAACATATTGACCACTTATCAAGTGACATCGATGATACACGATCTATAAATAGCAGCTGCGGTGAGCGCGCGAGCATCATTAAATAACACTAAAATTAAAATTCAATATTATATAGTGTTCGGTATATAGTTTAGTGAGTTTATAAATTAGTTTATACCCTCAATCAATACTCTCTATCAAACGATATCTTAAAAATTACTTGGAATTTCCTCTAAATATGAATACTGTCAATACAATAAGCATTCAACTTGAGCTCAGGTGATGAGCGAAAAATATATCAATATTTACCGTCTCTTTTACTTAATATTTTGTATAGTTTCTCAAGTTTTATGAACGTTTTGATATGTTTGTGTTTATTTTGTAGATAAATAAAATATCGGGACTCAATGGAATCAAATCAGGGCTAAAACGGTGAAAAACATATGAAAAAAGGCAAAATGGGAATTTTACTCTGCGGGCGTCACGACGCCCAAGCCATTTACGTCGCGACGCTGAGCCAATCATGCACTGCCGACACGCGTCATCACTTGCGTCATCATTGTAGCATGCGTCGCGACACCCAAACCCTTTTGAGTCGCGACGTCGACATATTATGCAGCTGATATCTACTGTAGCATGCATCGCGACGCATAAGACTTGGCGCGTCGCGACGCGGGCCAATTTTAAAGCCTAAAAATAGAAGCCTAAATTAGAAGGAAAATTCATACTTTCTTCTGGGGAATTGCTCTAGAATACTAAGAAGAGAGTATCTTGTTTGTTTATTTTCAGCTTTCTTGAATTTTCTTTTTATTTTAGCAATAAAATTATGTGTTTTTTTTATTCAAGCATGAGTAGGTAACTTCTTTTTGCTGGGGTGAATGGTGAAATTTTTATTATGATAATTTAGATTAATCTCCCTTATTTTAATATATAAATTATCTTAAAACCTGACTTAATTGGATATCGCCTTTATGGTCGGTTGAACTTAATTAAATTAATTTTAACCTGACTTAATTGGATACCGCCTTTATGGTCGGTTGGAATTAATTAAAACATGACGTAATTGGTACCGCATAAATGGTCGGTTGGTAATATAATACAAATTTATATATTATAATAAGAGAGATTTCTAGATTTGAAATATTAAAAGTGGATCCCCTAACCCCAGTATTTTATTCCATTGTTTTATTTCAACTTTTTAGTTTTCAACTTATTGTATGATGTCTTGTTATTTATGTCTTTAGTAGTCCTAGATATGTGTTGTAACTACATACGTTGTCCAGGGTTGTGATGAAAACCAATATCATTGATTTAATAAGTTGAGTTTTCTTATGTCTTGTGTGATGTTTTGGTTTATTTATTTAGTCTAGTTCTTAATGGTTCTTGTTAATTGGCCACTAATAAGATTGATTAGGTAAACTTAAAATGAACTTGGAAAATAGATTTTAGGTTTAGCTGTAGACTCAATAGCTCACGATCTCACATTCACCTTAGAGATTTCCTTCTAGGATAGGAATATACCTGTCGAGCGTGAGTAGCCATAATTGGAACTTAAACTTAATGAATTCAGAGTTTCTTAATTAAGATTAGAATATAGTTAATTGGGTTACTTTGGGTGTTTACATCTGACCATCGGAAGAGTCTTTTGCATATTTTGTATTCCAAGTTAATAAACTAGAATATTACACAAACATAAGATAATCAACTCATCTTTAGAAAGATATTGGTAGGATTCACAACCCTGAACATTTTCATATCATTAATTCCTTTTGAAATCTACCTTAGTTTTATTTATTTGTTTGTTTTAGATAAAAATCACTATCCAAACAACAATCAAGTTTAATTAGATACTTGTAGAAATTTAGCTTCATTAATTAATAGCATTAGTAATAAGTCATCGTGGGATCGATATATTTTATACTACTTGAACTATATGTGGGATTGCGTAACTTGAGTGATTTCACCGATCAAGTTTTCGGCGCCGTTGCCGGGGACTTATTTATCTTTTACTATTAATTTTGAGATTAGATACTTTACTTGTGTCTAATTTATTTTTACTTATTATTTTTATTTCTTGTGTTTCAGGTTCTCAGACACTACATGAGAAGAAGCAGAAGCTTTGAAATCTGTCTGCTTAACCCAGAAATTGAATGAACAATCAGACATTTAAGAAGAGAAAAACGAGAAGATCAAGAATCACTGATCAACATGAACAATTAAGAACCTGAACCTTTGGAAGTAGCACCACTAATTCCCATTCGAGACAGAACAATTCCGGTGGTTGACGGCTTCATATCATGTATTGTACTTCTATTCTTACCAGAAAATACCTGTGACATCAAAAAATATATTCAAATGATACAACAGTCAGTTCAGTTTGGAGGAAGTGCAATTGAAGATCCTAATGCCCACATCATCAACTTCATGGAAGTTTGCAGCACATTCAACTATAACCAAGGGGCAGAAGAAGCAATGTGTCTGCGTGTGTTCCCTTATTCCTTGAAAGACAAAGCTAAGGCTTGGCTCCATTCACTACCAGCAGGTTCCATAACCACTTGGAATAATCTTGCCACCAAGTTCCTTGCAAAATACTTTCCCCCAGCCAGAACAACAAAGTTGAGAAATGATATCACATCCTTTGTGCAGCATGACTCAAATCCCTCCGTGAAGCATGAGAAAGATACAAAGAATTTCTCCGAAAATGTCCTCACCATGAGATTGCGAAGTGGCTGCAAGTTCAAACTTTCTACAATGGACTTTCTGGACTGATGAGAACCACAATAGATGCTGCGACTGGAGGAGCATTAATGGCAAAAGAAGATGATCAGGCTTGAGACTTAATAGAGGAAATGGCCAACAACGATTCCTTGTGGCCAACAGAAAGGAATATGATTCATCAAGTAGTAGAAATCCACGAAGTAGGGCCAACTCAGTTGTGAATGCCAAGCTGGATCAAATCTGCAAATTCCTGGAAACTCTTAGCATGCAAGTTGTAAACAATGTTGGATCTACAAGTGCACCATATGGAGGAGTACCAGTGGCTGAATCTCAAAACCTACATGATGAGTCGGTGAACTATGTCAACAAATTCAATAGATAAGGAAACAATCCCTACTCCAATACCTATAACCCATGATGAAGGAATCACCCCAACTTTGCATGGAGCAACACTTCTGGGCAGGTACCAAATGAAAGGAACAATCCACCATCTGGATTCCAACATAAAAATAAAGGACAAGGGTATGAAAAGAAGTCAGGAATAGAAGATCTGCTTGCAGAGATGAAAAGCAAGAAGCCAAATATGACATTTTGTTTCAAGCACAAGCAGCATCCTTGAAGACACTAGAGAATCAATTGGGACAATTGGCCAATGCTCAGAGACCGCAAGGTACCCTTCCTAGCGACACATGACCAAATCCAAGGAGCAAAAGAAATGAGCAATGGCAAAAAAAATGTTGCAAGCACCGAATGCAGAAGTCACGACGACGAAGAAGGAGAGCAATGAAGCAGATCCAAAAACAAGAGATAAAGAGTCAAAAGAAAATGATCTGTAAGAATTAACTCCACCACCACCTTTTCCTTTTCCGCAGCGTCTCCAGAAACACAAGCTGGACAAGCAATTTTCTCAATTCCTAAAAATTTTCAAAAAGCTGCACATCAACATTCCATTTGCAGAAGCATTGGAGCAAATACCTAGCTATGTCAAATCATGAAATATATTATGTCACGAAAATGAAGATTGAGAGATTACGAGACTGTAGCATTGACAGAAGAATACAACACCATCATTCAGATGAAGCTCCCCCCAAAGTTGAAGGATCTTGGCAGTTTCACCATCCCTTGCACCATAGGAGAACATTACTTCGGTAAGGCTTTGTGTGATTTAGGTGCTAGTATTAACTTGATTCCTTTGTCTATTTACAAGAAACTACAACTTGGAGAAGCAAAGCCCACCTCAGTCACTCTGCAACTTGCTGACAGATCACTCATATTTCCGAGAGGTGTAGTGGAAGATGTTGAAGGGGTTTTATTGCGGATATCCGGTAACGCAGCGGAATAGTGGAAAATCAGAATTTTCCGATTTCAAAACTTTTTCTCGGATTAATAAAATAAACTTATTTATTTTATTATCCAATAATCAAATTATGAAATAAAACACTATAAATCAAATTTATGTGAATTTACCGAATTACCCCTAAACCAAGCATTTGGTTTATTTTTAATCCGAAATTGTTCAAAATAATTTTGAATGATTCTAAATCATTTCTAATATGAATTTAACATGTCCAAAATGTCAAATACAATTAGCAAATTAAATTTCCCAAAAATTGGCCCAAGGCCGTGAGCTTCACAAAGGGAGGGGGGGTAAGTGCATTTTGCATTTCCATTGTTCAAAACACATGCAAATGAAATCCAATCAACATAAGATTTAATATGTATCATATAAACATCCAAATACACCATATAAATGAAAAGCCCCAAATTTGGAAGTGGTCTTAAACCCTAATTTTTCAATTTCTTAGAAGAAAGTATGAATTTACAAATGAAATGGCTTGGTATTTATAGGCAAAATTTTACCTCCATCAAATCATCCACCAAATCCATTATTAATTGCTCCATTAAATGCTCCACTAATTGCTCCACAAAATCCATTATTAATTACTTCACTAATTGCTTATCATGTTTGGTGGTGATTTGCTAATTTTTATTATTTATTTATTTATTTATTTATTTTTTTGCTTTGAAAATGATTGAAAATGACTTTAATAATTATACACAACACACTTCTGGACGGTTCATCCATTTCGGGCATGAAATCTTCAGAATTCGAAATTATTTTGTCTTTAAAAGTTGTAGATCTTTGAGTCTTCTTTAATCTGGAACTTTAATCAACTCAATTCGTTATCGGAGTAAAAAGTTATGCCCAAAATACGACAGATGCGTAAAATTGGAATTTCCAAAACTGCACTTCGTTAAAACGAATTTTCAAGTTTCCAATCTCCAAAATTAATATGTCAAGTCCAATTTTTTCCCTTATTTGACCCACATTTCGTCCTAAATGATTTCATTGTGTCCCAATATTATTTTATCTATAAAATAAACTAAAACACATCAAAACGTTCATCAAACCCGAGAAACTAAACAAAATATTAAGTAAAAGGGGCGGTAAATATTGATATATTTTCCGCTCATCACACCCCCAAACCTAATATTTTGCTAGTCCTCGAGAAAAGCAATAAAATAAAATACAAGAAACAATTAAAATTAAACTAAGCCACTTTCGTAGGGATCACGGTTGCATTTAGCATATGCCACAAGACTTTAAACCCCTAGGTGTCCCTAGTGGACGAGTTATAGTCTCGTGAGGGCTTACAGCAACGATACCCACAAACGTTTTACAAAAGTAAAAAGATAATAAAACTAATGCACACAAAAGCAAAAAGACAAGAGAAAAGAGAATAAAGAAGTTAGTGACTAATCAGGTGAAACTTCTACTCCAAGTTACTAGTTGTTTTCTTTCTTTCTAAATTACTGAATAAGTAAATTCTCCGATTATATTTACCATTCTCCATATGCACAGCCGACAAAATGTTAATCAACTCATTTTTTCCCACAACAGTCACAAGTGCAGTTGATAAGAGAGTAATATTTTTGTCCTAAAGTTTTATCAGAATTCACACCTTTTTGTAGCAATGGAATAATTTTTCTGATTTTTCTGATTTTTTTTCTTTGATATTTGATTATTTTTTTTTATTTATATACAATATCTTCCATCTATATAGCGAGTGTTGGGTCGGTGGCTCCCAAACCAGTTGGCTTTAGGGCACCAGGTGTTAAGACACCGCTACAGACTTAATTACTCAGACTTCAGATATATATATTTTTGCAACATCCTTGATCCATGTAGCGAGCTTTGAGCCAGTGACTCCCAAACCAGTTGGCTTTAGGGCACTAGGTGTTAAAACACCCTTACAGACTTAATAACTCGGACCTAGACGTTTTTTTTTACTCCATCGCTTTTTATAGATGTTTCCTCCAATTAAACTAGAGCGCTGAATATTTCAAACTTTTCAATTACAGCTCATGTTTGTATGTTACCATGTATGCTGATAATACCTGTCAACTGAGTATATGAAGATCCATTTTAATCAGTTTTATGGAGAATTTACAAATTAAATAATTCAAAAGAAAATAAACAAAAATTAACTTGTTCCGAATTAGGTTTGAGATATGTCTCATAAGTGGAAACTCCTTACTCAGCTATCTCTTACCAATTTCACCTTTTCAGAAGCTGCAATGTATTCTGCCTCAGTGGTGGAATCTGCTGTTGATCCCTGTTTGGAACTCTTCCAACAAACTGCACCTCCGTTATGGGTAAATACGAATCCAGATGTAGACTTTCTATCATCGGGATCCGATTGGAAATCGGAATCCGTATACCCGTTAACTTGCAGTTCGTTTCCTCCATAAATTATTAACTTATCCTTAGTACCTTTAAGATACTTGAGGATATGTTTAATGGTCATCCAATGGTCATTACCTGGATTGGACTGATATCTACTAGTTACGCTAATAGCAAAACTGATATCAGACCTCGTACATAACATGTCATACATTATGCTACCCAAACACGAAGCATAAAGTTGGTTAGACATTCTAACCTTCTCATCTTCTGTTTGTGGACTCGTCTTCTTTGAAAGGTGAATCCCATATCTGAACGGTATGTTTGTTGTCTTACAGTTACCAAAATTATACCGTTCCAAGATCTTATCTATGTACGTTGATTGGGATAACCCAATCAGCCTCCTTTGTCTATCTCTATAGAGTTTTATCCCTAAAACATAGGAAGCTTCTCCCAGGTCCTTCATGGAGAAATTATTACAGAGGTACGCTTTGACGCTTTATAACATACCTAAATCATTCCCAATGATTAGGATGTCATCAACATATAGGACTAAAAATACGACCATGCTCCCACTGGCCTTCTGATACACACAGGATCTTCTGAATTCTTGAGAAAACCAGACGATCTAATAATCTCGTCGAATCAAAGATTCCAACTTCGTGAAGCTTGTTTAAGTCCATAAATGGACTTCTTAAGCTTACATACCATACCCGAGTTTTCGCTGGACGCAAAACCTTCCGGCTGTTCCATATAGATTTCTTCATCAAGAAATCCATTTAGAAAAGCCGTTTTGACATCCATTTACCAAATCTCGTAGTCATGATACACAGTTATAGAAAGCAAAATCTGAATAGACTTAAGCATTGCTACTGGTGAAAAAGTTTCATCGTAGTCGACGCCAGGTCGCTGCGTGTAACCTTTTGCTACCAATCGGGCCTTGTAAGTTTCAACCTTACCGTCAGGCCCGCACTTACTTTTGTAAACCCATTTACAACCGATAGGAACAATTCCTTCGGGAAGCGGAACCAAGTCCCAAACTTGATTCTCATGCATTGAGTCTAACCCGGATTTCATGGCACTTTGCCATTTCACGGAGTCGATGTCCAACATCGATTATCTATAGGTGAAAGGGTCAGTCTCTTCAACTAAGAGAACATCTAGACTCTTTTCTTATATCAAATACAAGCATTCAGGAGGTCTAGATACCCTTTCTGACATACAGAGTGTGTGTATTGAAGGTTCTTCATCTACTTGAACTTCAGGTTCCTCCGTTGGTTCGTTGTTTTCATGTTGGACTTCATCAAGTTCAACCTGTCTATGATTACCACCTTCTGACAAAAATTCTACTTCTAGAAATTTTACGAAGCGAGCTACGAACACATTTCGATGCTCGATATCATAGAACATATATCCCTTTGTATTCGAAGGATATCCGACAAACCTAAACTTTTGCCCTCGAGGCGAAAGCTTATCTTGCTGAGTCACCCTGACATAAGCAGGACAACCCCAAACCTTAATGTAACTAAGATTTGGTCTTCTACCGAACCATATCTCATACGCTGTCGTAGGAACAACTTTTGAAGAAATCTTATTCAAAAGATGTGCAGCTGTTAAAAGAGAGTAGCCCCATAAATAATAGGGCAAATCTGTGAAACTCAACATCGATTGGACCATATCCAATAAAGTCTGATTTCTCATCTCAGACACTCCATTGTGTTGTGGAGTACCTGGGGGAGTATATTGAGCGAGAATATCATTCTCCTTCATATAATCCATGAACTCACTGCTCATATATTCGCCGCCTCGATCGGATCGAAGACATTTAATATATTGACCAGTTTGTTTTTCTACTTCATTTCGGAACTCTTTGAACTTTTCAAAGGTTTCTGATTTATGTCGCATCAAATACACATAACCGTACCGTGACAAATCATCGATAAAGGTAATGAAGTACGAATAACCACTATGAGTAGTTTGACTTAGTGGACCACATACATCAGAATGTATGAGTTCCAGTAAGTTAGTGGTGCAGTGTCCAACACCATAAAATGGGGCTTTGGTCATCTTACCCTGAATACACGATTCACAAGTTGGATAGGATTCAACGGTGAGATCTGGTATCAAACCATTCCTAACCAATTGGGTAAGGCGTTTAACGCCTATATGACCTAGTCGCATGTGCCAAAGTTCAGTATTATTAATTACAGGTAAACTACGTTTATTAACTCCAGTATTTAAAATATCTTTTGAAGTTTGCAATGTATAATGACCATTCTGGTTTGGACAACAAAGGATCTGAATATTACTTTTATCATATAAATACAAAGAACAGTTCTTAATATTAATACAAAAGCCTTCTGTATCCAATACAAAAAGTGATATAATATTAGCTACACATCTTGGTACAAAATGACAGTCATTTAACAAAAGTGTCTCATTCGGCAATGAGATCTCGCATACTCCCACTGCAACTGCATCCACTCCCGAATCGCAACTGCATCTCTCCAGGCTTCAGTCTTCTACTTTCCTCCAGCACCTGCAACGAATTGCAAATATGAATGGGACAAGCATAATCTAAAATCCAGTTGGATGTAACGGATTAACAAGCCAAAGATAAATCAATAACTGGAAAAATAAATGTACCTGATGTAGATGCTCTCTCCCTCTTCAGCTGGGCAATGTAGTCAGACAGTTCATTTTCCAGTGCCCGACTTTGCTGCAGTGATGGCATTTGTCTTCAGAAGCCCTATTGGGCTTTGCTATCTTTGTCTGTGGTTGAGGACCGATACCCTTCTTTTTCTTCCCTTTCTTCTTCTTTCCTTTTGACCAAGTCTAGGAAGAAGAAGAAAATGAAGTAGGTCTAGGAGGGCGAGTCGGTACTCTCTTCTTGAGGTCCTCTTCCGCCATGAGCAACATCCTATGCAGCTCTTGGTAGGTACAGATAATCATGTTCATGTTGAAGTACATCACGAACTGGCGATAAGAAGCTGAGAGAGAACCAAGAATGACACTTCTACCGAGAATTTCATTCAGAATGGGATTATGTTGCCTCAATTGATCGATCAAATCGATCATCTGAAGAACATGTGGGCTAACAGCTTGCCCCTCATCCAATCGCGCATGGAACAGTTTCATTGCGACCTTATGAACAACAACTTGTTCTTGGTTCTCAAACGATTGTCTTAATCGTGTCATCATAGTATAAGCATCTGACATGCCATAATACTGTTTCTTGAGTCCCGGTGAAAGCGAACTTAAAATGTATGATTTAACCCTTAAATCATCATCCTTCCAAGCTTGGAAGACTTCGTGTTCTTCCGGTGTAGCATCATCTGCCACAGCAAGGGGCAATGGACCCTCAAGAACATATCCCAACCTCTCGGAATCGAGGACAATCCTCAAATCCAGATCCCAATCGGTGAAGTTATCAGCGCCTTTTAGTTTTTTCGCATCAAACATACGCGCAAACTGATTTGTGGATGGTGCCGCCATCGCAAATCTATCACATAGATCACGAAAAACGATTAGCATAAATTTAAGCAGTTTCATATAATATCATAAGCATAAACTAGATCATGGATTTTTTATCTATAAATGCCCCTCCCACTAAATCATGCAATACGTTAAACCCCAAACAGAATACAAAGATTTAATAATTAAATTAAATATAAATAGTGAAAGGTGGATCCCGTGAATATATTTCAGCTCACAACAGAGGCACGGTCTCGCCTACGTATATTCATCAGGTAGACAACTCATTTGTCAATCACTCATTAGTGACTCCTGGGTTTCCGGTCCTGGTCGTTTCTCGTTGTCGCTGCTAAGGCAGGCCCACAAGGAGACGTACCAAGGTTAAACCCGTCAATGATAAACTCAAGTTACTTGCGTAACCCTGACAGCTAGGGCACGTTCAGGATTCCGCTTTCGCTTGAATTTATCTAGTATGTGATATACATCCGGTATAAATAAATCTCTATCGGCTACACCCTCACAGTAGAGGCACGGTCTCGGATGTAGTCACGGAGAAATATTTATAAACCGTATTGACAAGACAGACCACATAACATGCATCAAATACATAATTACATTTAAACATTATTAATTAGGGATTTTCCGCTAAGTGTCATACACCATAAATCTGATCAAATTAGATTATAACATGCATGTATAAAGTTAAGAAAATATGATTAAACATTGAATTAAAGGTCTAATCATATTAGGGGGCCTAGAATCAGACTCGATCTGATACCATTTTGAAGGGGTTTTATTACGGATATCTGGTAACGCATCGGAATAGTGGAAAATCAGAATTTTCCGATTTCAAAAAATTTTCTCGGATTAAAAAAATAAACTTATTTATTTTATTATCCAATAATCAAATTATGAAATAAAACACTATAAATCAAATTTATGTGAATTTACCGAATTACCCCTAAACCAAGCATTTGGTTTATTTTTAATCCGAAATTGTTCAAAATAATTTTGAATGATTCTAAATCATTTCTAATATGAATTTAACATGTCCAAAATGTCAAATACAATTAGCAAATTAAATTTCCCAAAAATTGGCCCAAGGCCGTGAGCTTCACAAAGAAGGGGAGGAGTAAGTGCATTTTGTATTTCCATTGTTCAAAACACATGCAAATGAAATCCAATCAACATAAGATTTAATATGTATCATATACACATCCAAATACACCATATAAATGAAAAGCCCCAAATTTGGAAGTGGTCTTAAACCCTAATTTTTCAATTTCTTCAAATGGACAAATTAGACCAAATTGAAAAAATCCAATACTTCAATCATGTTTCTTCCATTCAAATCAAGTCTCAACACAATGAAATAACTATAGATCATATCTAGGTCATTTAAGAGTGGGTCAAAAACTCTATATTAGCAACAAGTTTCTCAAACTTTCAAAAGTGTGCTTATTAACATATTAGAAGCATTCTTTTGAAACTTATACATACTCAACACTTTCCAAATCTTTCATCCATCAAAAATACAAAGAATAAAGAATAGAAAAAAAAGAAACTCATAGTATAAAGCCTAGAACCCAAGGAACATTTTTCCTTCTAATAGCAAGTTGGAAAAACTTACAAAAATTCAAGCTTTTTCTTGTTTTTCTTTTCTTTTCTTCAAGCTTCCTTTTTTTTTTCCTTTTTAATAGAGTATTTGATAAGTGTTTCAAGGTTATGAAACCCTAAATGAAAACAAAACAATTTATACCAAAAAACCAAGCCTTGGCCGAAAATTGGTAATTAAAATATCTAGATATTTTTCAATTTTTGTTTCATTTAATTAGCTTTATCAACTTGTTATATTTAATCATTACAATAGGGGTGTTCGCGGTGCGGTTCAGGTCGGTTTTTTCATTTTTTCCTTCAAACCGCGTGGGTTGGCGGTTTGGGAAATTAGAAACCGAAACCGCAAATTTGATAAGGAAAACAGCGGCGGTTCGGGTTGGCGGTTTAGCGGTTTGGGCGGTTCGAGTCGGCGGTTTGGATTATAAAATTTTTAAGAAAATTTTATGTGTTTTCACATTATAATTGAAGAGAAAAAATACATAATTTTCATTTATTCATGGTATATTGTCATATGATCAATAAATATCTTAGAATATCTATTCCGATAATAATCAAATATAAAAATAAAATAAATAAAAATATATGTGTAAGAGACTGACCGGCGTAAACACACACGTATAACGCAAGCGTACGTATCGTTCAAGTAGTATAAAAAGTATCGATCCCACGAGGACTTAATACCTAATCTATTAATTTTATGAGGTCACATGATTACTAGTATCTAACGGGTTGATTGATTGATTTGAAATGGTGATTATTCTAAATTTAAAAACAAGTAAATAAAATTGCACAAAAGTAGGTTTAAGAAAATTCAATATTAAAAAACTATCTAGGGTTGTGAATTTTTCTAATATCTTTTAAAAGATGAAGCGGTTATTTCATGGTTGTGTAATAAATCGGTTTACTAACCTGGAACACTAAATTATGCAAAAGCCTCTGTCGATGGTCAGACGCAAATACCCAGTTTAACCCAATTGAACCATATGTCTATGTCAACCAAATTATCTGGATTCATTAAGTTTAAGTTCCAATTATGGCTACCCCGCCCGACAGGTATATGTCTATCCTGTAAGGAAATCTATTAAAGGGTTATCTATCCTCAAGGATGATCGTGGGCTATTAAGTCTAAGGATGAAACCTAAAATTCCTTTGTCAAGTTTATTTTAGATTTACCACATCAATCTTATTGGTGATCAGACAACAAGAAGCATTAAGCTTAAGACTTAATAAGTAAACCTTTAAATTACCCAAACTATAAAATAACCCCTTATAAACCGGTGATATTAGAATTCATCACAACCCCAGATAACTAACTTAGTTACGACACATAACTAGGGCTAGTAAAAACCTAAATAAAATAAAAGACATAAAGTAAATGCTGAAAAGTAAATGACGGAAAGTAAATGCTGAAATCAAATACTGAAAATTAAATGCTGAAAAGTAAATGCTGAAAGTAAATTACTGAAAAATAAATGCTGAAAGTAAATTGCTGAAAAGTAAATGCTGAAAGTAAATTGCTAAAAAGTAAATAAAGTAAAAGTACAATAAAAGAAAATGCTGAGGTAAAAGGATCCACTTTTATTACTTCTATTTTAGATATCTCCCTTAATATAATATATTAATTTTGCATGATAATTACCAAGCAGCCATATAGGCGGTATCCAGATTAAGTCAAATTAATAATTAATTACCAACCGACCAATCAGGCGGTATCCAGTTTAGTCAGGTTAAAACCAATTTAAATAATTACCAACCGACCAATATGACGGTATCCTCGTTAAGTCAGGTTTTAACTAGTTTATATATTATAATTAAGGGAGATTAATCTAAATATTAGTAATAAAAAGTTTTACATTTTACCCCAGCAAAGGGGAGTTACCTCCTCATTACTGAAAAGTAAAAAACTGAAAATTAAAGAAAGAAAAGTACTGTGCGTAAAAGTAAATTGCGGAAAGTACAAACTGAAAAGTAAAGAAAAGAAAATGCGAATGCAGAAATTAATTACTGAAAGTTGTAAATAAATAAACAAGATACAATCTTCTTAGTATTCTTAAAGAATTCCTTAGAAGAAAGTATGAATTTACAAATGAAATGACTTGGTATTTATAGGCAAAATTTTGCCTCCATCAAATCATCCACCAAATCCATTATTAATTGCTCCACTAATTGCTCCACCAACTCCATTATTAATTACTCTACTAATTGCTTATCATGTTTGGTGGTGATTTGATAATTTTTATTATTTATTTATTAATTTATTTTTTACTTTGAAAATGACTTTAATAATTACACACAACACAGTTCTGGGTGGTTCATCAATTTCGGGCATGAAATCTTCAGAATTAGAAATTATTTTGTCTTTTAAAGTTGTAGATCTTTGAGTCTTCGTTAATCTGGAACTTGAATCAGCTCAATCCGATATCAGAGTAAAAAGTTATGCCCAAAATACGACAGATGCGCAAAATTGGAATTTCCAAAACTGCACTTCGTTAAAACGCCCTTTCAAGTTTCCAATCTCGAAAATTAATATGTCAAGTCCAATTTTTACCCTTATTTGACCCAAATTTCATCCTAAATGATTTCATTGTGTCCCAATATTATTTTATCTGCAAAATAAACTAAAACACATCAAAACGTTCATCAAACCCGAGAAACTAAACAAAATATGAAGTAAAAGAGGCGGTAAATATTGATATATTTTCCGCTCATCAGAGACTAAGAGTGATCTAACAAGTGTTAGTTCAAATTATCGGAACCAAATATACAATAAATTCGTGATAGAGGTAGAAGGAACCATATATCATTTTTTTTAATCTTTGGGAGCTGCTACTTCCACTAAAAATCCTCGTCATTTTCCTTAATATTGAATCCAAGCTATTCCTTCAAGAACACATATAAGAATAAGTAACATAGCATATCTTTTTTTTTTAATTCCCACTTTCTTTCTCAAATAATATAACGAAATCTTTCAACACAAAACACACGTGTTGTGTATGTGTGTATATATATAGATAAAATAAGAAACACATTAAAAAAAAAAAACAATAGTGGTGTTTGTTTTTGTGGTCCTTGGTTTTGAAAATGTTTTAAGTCACGGTTCTTAACCTGTTAAGGCTAGGTACCATTAATTTTAAGGGAAATAGTCCTAGCCATTATAACAAAATCTTTCATATTTTAATTTGCGGTTTGGGCGGTTCGGTGTGGGTCAAAACCGCACACCGACCCGAAATTTACGGTTCGATTCGGTGCGGTTTGAAATCATTTTTAATATTTTTTCAAACCGCGCGGTTTGGTTCGGTTCAGTGCGGTTCGCGGTTTGACCCGAAACCTTGTTCACCCCTACATTACAACCTTAATAACTTTATAACAAGTCAACAAAGGCAACTCAAGTCTTTAAAAGGAATATTATAACTTTAAGATATTTATATTTTAATTAATTTAATCATTTAACAATTAATTAATTAATTACAAATATATTAAATATATGTATTATATTTACAATAAATATCAAATAGATATATATAAACATAATATTAGTCAAATATCTCAATTTGATAATTAATTAATGTGTATTTGAATTAATCAAGCATTAAATGCAAATACACAAAAATTAAGGAAATGACTGTCGGGTTCCTACACATGTATTTTGCGTTTAACCTTTAAACGACTTTATAAATAATCAGTATCATTTATAAATGTTGCCCTAGTTCTCTACAAGTATATTTCATTAGTGAGACTCTCTAGATTCAGGTATATCCGTCATGAAATCCAATTTCGTGTCCATAATTTATCCACCCGTAAATTATGATGATCACGGATAAACTCGCTGAATCATACAGGTTGAGTTCATGGCAAATATATAATTCCTCCGTCACAGGTATCCAGATAAATCCCAGAGATATAGATGTAAACGTCAAATCTCTATAGGGATTATCCAGTCGACTATTCTATTAGCAATCTCAAAAAGAACATTTAGAACTAACTTCTAAATTGTACCACAGGCCCATGGTTTTTATCTGATTGCTAATCATATGGACTACCTATGCTCTGATACACAGAACTGGCGGATCAGGACACCCTGAGGATCTATCCACACCCAACGAACAAGCGGAGGTCTGATCTAAATAGATCGGTGACGTGACTGCCATATAAGTGTGGAAGATGTCTCATGCGCCCACAGTGGTATCTCAAGTCGAAGAATTACAAGTGCTACTCAACCCGATAAGATTCTTATTGACGTTGGTGTACCATCCATTAAGAATCTTCGGTGAGTCGTTCAGTGTTTATCCGCTATAAAAACCTACACGTCTATATTATTCTCCAAGACTTATGGTTCATTGAGAAACCATTGGAATCATATATTCCAGTATACGACATGTACCGGTCTCAACGGGTTTACTATACTGACCAAGTAGTGTAAACATTGACCAGGAACTGTCTGAGAATGCCAACGTCATGATACTATTCAATGTCAGTTGCGACGTTTTTACAACAGTACCATGACTAGTCATTCTAAGGTCATTACGTCTTTACCATATTAAAAGATACATTATATTATAGAAACTGCATATATTATTCATAATAATAACGTTTTACAGAAGTATTCATAAAGAAATACAATCGGGAATTGGCGCTCTGAGCACCAACCCTAACAGATGTACTGGTCAAAGTCGATAAATTCATTTTCCCATCAGATTTCATTCTCCTTGACATGGAAGAAGACAGAGACGTACCTATTATCCTCGGGAGACCATTCTTGGCTACAGGTCGAACCATCATTGATGTACAAAAATGTGAACTAACCATGAGGGTGCAAGATCAAGGAGTAACATTCAATGTTTTCAAAGCAATGAAATTTCCAAATGACGAAAGGGAGGAGGAATATTTCAGACTTGATGTACTAAATAGTGTCATCCATAACACAGATGTAATGTAACTTTTCATTGAAAAACTTGATGTATGCATCACCAACATGACTGACAAAGAATTAAATGATGAAATTCTGGAATGTATCAACTATCTTGATGGAGCCTCTCCCTTTAGATCGACACCACAAGTGGAAAGCTTGGAAGTTGGAACTATCGAAAAAGAAGTAAGTCAAGCCCTTGATAGAAGAACCACCGCAGCTGGAACTAAAGCCACTTCCGAGCCATCTCAAGTATGCATATTTGGAAAACTCTTCTGATTTACCTGTTATTATTTATTCGTCGCTAACATGGGTGCAGGAAGATAAGTTGCTGAGAGTGCTACGCGAGCACAAGAGAGCTATTGGCTGGACTATAACAGACGTTCGAGGCATCAGTCCATCATTTTGCATGCATAAAATCTTGATGAACGATGAGTACAAAGCCACAGTAGAGCATCAACGAAGGCTGAATCCAATCATGAATGAAGTAGTAAAGAAAGAAATCATCAAATGGTTGGATGCATGCATCATCTACCCCATCTCTGACAGCTCTTGGGTCAGTCCTATGCAATGTGTACCCAAGAAAGGAGGAATAACTGTAGTCACAAATGAAAAGAAAGAGTTGATTCCGACAAGGACAGTGATTGGATGGAGAGTATGCATGGGCTACAAGAAGCTGAACAAAGCCACATGGAATGATCATTTCCCGACTACCATTCATTGACTAGATGCTAGACAGACTGGTGGGGCATGATTTCTACTGCTTTCTGAATGGATACTCGGGGTACAATCAGATTGTCATCGCCCCAGAAGTTCAGGAGAAAACCACATTCACATGCCCGTATGGTACTTTTGCTTTCCGCAGGATGCCATTTGGCCTCTGTAATGCTCCTGCCACATTTCAACGATGCATGATGGCCATCTTTTCAGACATGTTAGAACAAAGCATGAAAGTCTTCATGGATGACTTTTCAGTGTTTGGAGACTCATTCGACCACTGCTTATAAAATCTGGGAAAAGTGTTGCAAAGATGTGAAGACATTAATCTGGTACTAAACTGGGAGAAATGTCACTTCATGGTGCAGGAAGGCATTGTCCTGGGACATCGGATCTCACAGAAAGGAATTGAGGTAGATAAAGCAAAGATCGAGACAATAGAGAAATTACCTCCACCATCATTAGTCAAAGGGATTCGAAGTTTTCTTGGGCATGCAAGATTTTACAGGAGATTCATCAAGGATTTCTCCAAGATTGCTAAACCTCTGTGCAATCTACTGGAGAAAAACTTGCCATTCCACTTCACCAAATAATGCCACCATGCTTTCGAGATCTTGAAACAGAAGTTGGTCTTTGCCCTCATCATAGTAGCACCAGATTGGACGCTTCCTTTTGAAGTGATGTATGATGCTAGTGATTTAACTGTAGGTGCAGTTTTGGGACAACGTAAGGCGAACGTTTTTCACACCATTTACTACGTCAGCAAAACTTTGAATGAATCACAACTCAACTACACAACAACTGAAAAGGAGTTGCTCGCAGTTGTGTTTGCTTTTAAAAATTCCGCTCTTATTTGCTGGGTCCCAAAGTGAAGGTCTACACAGATCATTCAGCAATTAAATACCCGATCACAAAGAAAGATGCCAAGCCCAGATTGATCCGTTGAATACTTCTACTGCAATGAACTGACAATTAATGAAACTTTTCCAGATAAACAGTTGTTTGCCATCAAGCAGCAGGAAATCCTATGGTATGCTGACTATGTAAACTACATAGTATCAGGAAAATGGCCGTTGGAATAGACACATCATCAGTAAACTAAATGGGTTGAAGCAACAACACTGCCATCAAATGACTCCAAAGTGGTTTTAAAATTCCTCAAAAAGAATATTTTCACTCGCTTCGGAACACATCGAGCAATCATCAGTGATGGTGGCACACACTTCTGCAATAAATACTTTGATGCTCTCATAGCCAAATACAGAGTTACTCATAAAGTTGCCACTGCTTACCATCCGCATTCAAGTGGTCAGGTTGAAGTTTCTAATAGAGAAATCAAAAGAATCTTGGAGAGAACTGTTAGTTCAACAATGAAGGACTGGTCCAGAAAACTGGACGATGCAATATGGGCCTACCAGACAGCTATCAAGACACCCATTAAAATATTCAAATACCGACTAGTGTTTGGAAAGGAATTCCATTTGCCTGTAGAGCTCGAACATAAAGCGTACTGGGCACTGAAGAAGCTGAATTTTGATCTTCAAGTAGGGGAGAGAAACGACTCCACCAACTGAACAAATTGGAAGAATTTCATCTCCATGCATATGAAAATGCCAAACTGTACAAAGAAAATACCAAGAAGTGGCATGATCATAAAATAGTGCGCAGACAACTGGAACCAGGGCAGCAGATGTTGTTATACAACTCAAGGTTGAAACTTTTCCCCTAGCAAGTTGAAATCACGGTGGTCATGTCCATTTGTGATTACCCAAGTGTTACCCTATGAAGTAGTTGACCCCAACTCCAACAACACATTCATGGTCAAAAACCAACATGTCAAGTACTATTGGGGAGAATCATTTGAGCGACAAAAAGAGATTCTCACACTTACCGATCCAGTCTAACGTTTGGGCAATCATGTCTGGCTGAAGACGTTAAACATAGCGCTAGTAGAGAGACAACCCAAGCATTCTGTATATATTGTGATATTGTGTGCTTTCTTTTGTGTGTTTTATTTTTGTAGGTAAAGTCACAAGTAAAGATGGAGGAAACTCTCACAAAAATTCACAAGCATTTTCACTCTCTCCCTCAAAACTCTCTGATGAAAGTCTACAAAGCACGCATTGAAAGAATGAGACATCTGATGATCCAAGGTATTCCTAGTGATATTCGTTGGATAATTGAAGCACGAGTTCGCTTGGCAAGTGAGTAATCTGACTCTTTCATTTCATTTCTGCCTGGTTTAGGAAAAAAAACCTATGTTAAGAAAAGAAGAGCTAAACGATTGAGAGTTTGTTATAAATGTGCACGATGTACATGCAATACTCGTTGTCGTTCTTTAGGAATGATGTCTGATAATCGGTAAGATAAAATAAAATTCATTAGGGATGACATGAGTAATGAGTCTGTAGGCACTGCATTTTTACATATAAGTCCCGATGATGAGTCTCATATGGAGGCACTACCTATTTAAGTCACGGAAGTCGCGGGAAACGGACGTCGGAATGGAAAGTCAGAAATTGACACCTTGTTGGATTTAATTCGCTTGTTTAGCTTCGGGTTTGCTTGTTGGACCTCTGTTTTAAAACACATCCTTAGCCCAAACCCCCGCAAGTCACACACCAAGCCCACACATCACTAAACCACACACCAAGCCCACCAAAATGGACCAAGCCCACGCCCAAGAGACCAAGTCACGCCCATAGCCTTCCAAATTAACCAAAACACACATTAAACACATGCTAAAATCAAGATAAATCACCTTCCCTAATTAAAAGATATAAATCAAATCTCATCAAAGCCTTCTTAATCCACCTAAATTACATTCCCTAATTAAACAAGATCAAATCAAATAAAATCAAATCATATCTCTAATCAAAAGAGAAGAAATCAAATCAAATTAAAAGACATTCCTAATTAAAAGATATCTTCATCAATACACAAATCATTTCCCTATTCGCACAAGGATTACCCCACATTTTCCTATAAAAAGAAGTCTTAACCCAACCTTGAAACCTTAGCACATACACAACACAAAAATTTTCTTCTCCTCACTGGCTCAGACTCTTACGAAAAACACAAAGAAAATACCCCTAGCCGAGACTCACAAAAAAAATTAACAAACGAACGAAATAAACCCACTCACTGTCTTACACAAATCCTCCTTCACGTAAGCCCCTCACGCCCATCCACAAAAAAGCAGCCCACTCACACTCCACAAACAGAAGCCATTCACGCATAAGCCCTGCACCCTCCACTCACACTCCACTACACGTACAACCTTCAGCAACCCCTTCTTCACGTCCCCAAGCCACGTAACAGCCCCTTCTCCCTGACTTCACGCCCTCCTCTCACGCAAAACCCTGCATCCAACAGCCCATCGCCACAACTAATAGCCAAAACAGCCCCATCCACTCACCTAAAAAAATGCCAGTAATTTTCGAGAAACTACCCCCCAAAAAAATTACCAGTTTGTCGTGAAAACTACCCCCCAAAAAACTGCCAGTTTGCCGTGAAAATACCCACTGAAAACTGCCCAGAATTCACCCCAAAATTGCATCAAAACTGCCAAAATAGTGACAATAACCGCAGCCCCAAATCCCCCAAAAACAGTGGCCTAAATTACCTCAAAACAGTGACCAGAAAATACCTTGAAAACAGCAGTGAAACGGAGTGAAAACAGCAGCCCAAACAGCGAAATAGCGAAGGAAAACGTTGAACTAGTGAACCGGAGGAGTTGCAGAGCATCAACCCTTCCGACGGCCGTGTAACGCGCTTCCGAGAGACGACTTAAGAGGTTAGACCTGAGGGCACCCCTTTTATTTATTATCCTTTATTTTCTATTTATTTTATTACTTTATTTTACATGAGTATTGTGGATTGGTGCATGATGTGATTTCCGGATGAACGGAATATGTGTTCTCTCTTGCGGTATATCGGATGGAAACTCGGACGTAAATTCCGTAGCAGAATCCGAATGGACAGTATTGCGGTTTGCACTCGGGATACAATGCCACGTACCACTTGAGAGACACATGTATTTCGTTTCATCCAACCTTGTGTTCAAGCATGATTTAGTCTAGTATGTTATTTATTTTTAAGCATGATTATGATGTTTCTTTATGCATGTTATAGTTAATTTCTTTCGCAATAGGAATTTAATTTATGTTTATGTTTAGGTTGTTATCTATTTTTCATACTTGATAATCCAACATGCTTATGAGATTATTGTGTGATATCGTATGTTTGTCGTTACGATGACTTACTTTTTAAAGCATGCAAACTTAGACGTAGGATTTATTTTTATGAATGCGAACTAGATATAGGTTGTTCTTGAGCATATATGATACGTAGATTCGGTTAAGATATTGCACAAATCATATCATTACAAGTGGCATAAGTAAGGGACCGTTCCGAACCCAACGATTTGAGGTATTCCCTTGCGAGGGGTGAGTGCGGCCTTAAATCATTTTACCGGTTCACACCGGGTGGCGACTCCATGTTATTTCTCCAATTTAGTTCCCCCGTGGGCTACTCCGTACTCCCAACCAGGCCGCGAGCCTGGAACAGCGTCGCCGATTTCTGTGTCCTATAGAGTCTTTAGATGATATATCATTGACTCTTGAGACATAGTCCAGTGGATATGTCCATCACGCGATTCACAATTTACATACACAATTTCGAAGAGAAAAACAATAATTGAGTCTCGGGAATCTGACTTTAAAAGACCCTGTTTGCCAATTTATAAGAAAATTGGATGGGAAGCTTGTCCTTAACCCATATAGGTCATTCAAGCCGTTACTGGATGTACATATTATTGCTTTGATTTCTTTGTCTTTAACTAATAATTGTGATTTGCTTTATTTTGATTCCCTTTTTATTTTCGCCGACAAGATCCAGACTTTTTGACTTTCACGATTTATTTTATTGTTCAGCTAATAATTATCATTTGGCAGGTACTAGTGCAATTATTACTCAACCTTTTCAGGATCTATAAATTCAGCTCGTCATTGCTCTCTTCAACACATCCAAATTAGAGAGAGTAAAGAAAAAAATGGAAGCAACTTCAAGAAGACGAGTAATTAACATCTGTGTGTTTTGTGGGACTAGTTCTGGATCTAAACCATAATTTGTTGAGGCAGCAAAAGAATTGGGTAGAGTCATGACAGAAAGAAATATGCACTTAGTATATGGCGGTGGCAATCTTGGACTGATGTGTTACGTTTCAAAGGCAGTACAAGAATGAGGTAGTCAAGTTTTGGGGATCATTCCAAAACCTTTGGCGGACGTAAATCTTATCGGACAATCAAATGAAGAGGAATGCATTGTGTCAGGTATATCTGAATGACTTGTTGAAATGATTAATTGTGCTGATGCTTTTATTACTTTACCAGGTGGCTTGGGCACGATGGAGGAAATTTTCACAGTGATATATTGGGCGAGCTTGAACATACACCAGAAACCAATTGGACTGTTTAATGTTGATGGATTTTTTTACTTTCTTTTTGTGTTTCTTGAAGATGCCAGAACAACCAATAATTTAATTGACCAAATCTTGACGTTTGAACTAAATATTGACCCTATCCTTTCCAAGTTGAACTGGTCTGACAACGATCGTGGTAAGAAGCGTCGGATAAATCTGAATCTTAACATTTAGTTTTCTTTTTAGATGTGGAATTCCACGCTAACCAGATACTGTCTTCTAAACTCTTTTTCTTCTTTTTAGAAATTGGGGACAAGGTCTCAATTAGGTTTGGGGGAGGGAATAGTTGACTGGTATCTTGTTTTTATTTCTCCTTGTGTTGTTTTTGCTTTGTTGTTTTTATTCAAAAAAAAAAAAAAAAAACAAGATTTTTGATTTTTATGTTGTTTTTAACTTTACTAACCAAGTGGAATTGTGTTTTAAGATAGCTGTGTAAGGAGTTTATACTCCTGAGACGTATCTCAGCCTAATTCGTAACTAGTTAATTTTTGTTTATTTCCTTTTGAATTATTTAAATTCGTGAATTCTCCATAATATTGACTAAATTTGATCTTCATATGCTCATATGACTGGTATTATCAATATATATGGTAACATACGAACATTGGTTGTATGTGAAAGTTTGTAATATTCAGTGCTCTAGTTTATTGGAAGAAGCACATGAGAGCGATGGAATAAAAAAAAATTGTGTATATAAATTATTAATCATGTTTTTACTTAGTAATCGGACATCTTGCCTCAGTAAGCAGTGATTGTTCGCGTCAAATGGTAGAACTTTTAACATCTAAGATCCGAGTAATTAAGTTTGTAGGGGTGTCTTAACACCTAGTGCCCTAAAGCCAACTGGTTTGGGAGTCACTGACCCAAAGCTCGCTACAAGGATTGAAGATGTTATGAAAAAAATCAGAAAAATATCCATTGCCAAAAAAATGTGATTTCTGATATAACTTTAGGACAAAAATATTACTCTATTTTCAACTACACTTATGAATATTATGGGCACAATAAATTAATTAATACCTTGTTAGTTGTGGAGAATGATAAAAATAATCGGAAAATTTACTTATTTGGTAATTTAGAAAGAAAGAAAACAATTATTAACTTGGATAAGAATTTCACTTGTTTAGTTGCTAACTTGTTTATCTTTTTATTTTGTTTTTGATTGTACATTGGACTGACGTTTGTGGGTATCGTCACTGTAAGCCCTTACGAGACTACAACTCGTCCACTAGGGACACATAGGGGTTTAAAGGCTTGTTGCATGCGCTAAATGCAATCGTGATCCCTACGAAAGTGGCTTAGTTTAATTTTATTTTAAAGTTGTTTATTTCATTTTCTTTTATTTGTTTTGCTTGAGGACTAGCAAAATGTTAGGTTTGGGGGTGTGATGAGCAGAAAATATATCAATATTTACAGCCCATTTTACTTAATATTTTGTATAGTTTCTCGAGTTTTATGAACGTTTTGATGTGTTTGTGTTTATTTTGTAGATAAATAAAATATCGGGACTCAATGGAATCAAATCGGGGCTAAAACGGTGAAAAACGTATGAAAAATGGCAAAATGGAAATTTTACTCCGCGGGCGTCGTGACGCCCAAGCCTTTTGCGTCGCGACGCCGAGCCAATCATGCGCTACCGACACGCGTCATCACTGTAGCATGTGTCGCGACGCCCAAGCCCTTTTGAGTCGCGACACCGACACAATAATGCAGCTGCCATCTACTGTAGAATGAGTCGCGACATAGAAGACTTGGCGCGTCCCCTAAGCGGGCCGATTTTGAAACCTATAAATAGAAGCCTAAATTATAAGGAAAATTCATACTTTCTTCTGGGGAATTTCTCTAGAATACTAAGAAGAAAATATCTTGTTTGTTTATTTTCAGCTTTCTTATATTTTCTTTTTATTTTAGCAATAAAATTATGTGTTTTTTTTATTCAAGATGAGTAGGTAACTTCTTTTTGCTGGGGTTAAAGGTGAACCTTTTATTATTATAATTTAGATTAATCTCCCTTATTTTATAATATATAAATTATCTTAAAACCTGACTTAATTGGATACCGTCTTTATGGTCGGTTGGACTTAATTAAATTAATTTTAACCTGATTTAATTGGATACAGCCTTTATGGTCGGTTGGAATTAATTAAAACATGACGTAATTGGGTACCGCCTATATGGTCGGTTGGTAATATAATACAAATTTATATATTATAATAAGAGAGATTTCTAGATTTGAAATATTAAAAGTGGATCCTCTAACCCCATCATTGTATTTCATTGTTTTATTTCAACTTTTTAGTTTTCAATTTATTGTATGATGTCTTGTTTATTTATGTCTTTAGTAGTCCTAGATATGTGTTGTAACTAAATACGTTGTTTAGGGTTGTGATGAAAACTAATATCAATGATTTAATAAGTTGACTTTTCTTATGTCTTGTGTGATGTTTTGGTTTATTTATTGAGTTTAGTTCTTAATACTTCTTGTTAATTGGACACTAATAAGATTGATTAGGTAAACTTAAAATGAACTTGGAAAATGGATTTTAGGTTTAGCCATAGACTCAATAGCTCACGATCTCACATTCACCTTAGAGATTTCCTTCCAGGATAGAAATATACATGTCGGGTGTGAGTATAGTTAATTGGCTTAAACTTAATGAATTCGGAGTTTCTTAATTAACATAGGAATATAGTTAATTGGGTTACTTTGGGTGTTTACATCTGACCATCGGAATAGACTTTTGCATATTTTCGTGTTCCAGGTTAATAAACTAGAATATTACACAAGTATAAGATAATCAACTCATCTTTAGAAAGATATTGGTAGGATTCACAACCTTGGACATTTTCATATCATTAATTTCTTTTGAAATCTACCTTAGTTTTATTTATTTGTTTGTTTTAGATAAAAATCACCATCCAAACAACAATCAACTTTAATTAGATACTTGTAGAAATTTAACTTCATTAATTAATAGCATTAGTAATAAGTCCTCGTGGGATCGATACATTTTATATTACTTGAACGATACGTGCGCTTGCGTAACGTGAGTGATTTCACCGATCATCAGGCTTGATTTTTGAATTAAAAAATTTAAAATGTAATTCGGGTCAAGTTTGGGGTCCTATATGGGCTCCTGCACCTGACCCATTTTAGATGATTAGATTGAACTAGGTCTCGAACCTTATTCGATTAAATTTTTTTTTATATATTTTGGAGTCTCGAACCCATCCCATTCGGGATGGATCCCCACGGCCCTTTGAACTTATGGGAATTTTTATTATCCATGTGTCTCTAAAAAAATGTTAGATTTAATGTTGCTAGGTTTCGCAAAATGATGAGGAAAAAATGTAATCCTAAAGTTTCAGGTTTTAGAAATTGCTGATAACATTCACACATTTGTATCTCTGTGACAAATCTTACTCAAGCAGTAGACATGTATCCTGTTTTAGGAACATTGTTTGGTCATATGGAGGAGGATCATGTTTCTAGCCCTGTGTGTTACTTTCAAGAAGTGATATTTTTGGTTCAGATAATTTTTCCTTGCAATATTTTTGAAGATGATAATTGAGATACGAAAAAATAGAAGCTTCTCATTCATTTTTGAAAAGTTCCAAGCTACATAATACCCTAACAACTACCCAGAAGTAACACTCATATGTCCTTTTCTTTATTGTCAATATTTGGAAAGAGGCCTTGATTGTGGCACGTTTGGTGTGAAGTTTAGTAAATTTACAAGTTACTGTATACGCTAATATTTAAATACTACTTCAAACGCATAGTTAACACTATACACTCACAAAATTGAATCGTACGAACATAAAATTATTTTTCTACGCTAGTGTTAATGCTAGCTTATACTAAAGCGTTTGTTTAATAACTTATAAATTAATTTATACTTTTAATACAATACTCTCTATCAAACTCATCCTCCTTTAAGATAAGGCAATTAAACATCAACTAACTGCATAATCTTGTCAATTTCTTCTCCTATTATTGCATTATGAATTGATTTAAACTCTTGACAATCTCCATTCTAACTAAAACCACATTGATTGACTTCTAATCAAAGGGTCAGTTAATTCCTTCTTTTCTTCCTATAGAATGTGAAATAATTTTCTCTTTGCTGTGATATGTAGTAAACTAAAAGGATTAGGCTCGGTAAAGGTATTTCATTGTAACATAATCTCAATAGTTCGAATTTTAAAAACAATCTCTTTATTTAAAATGATAAAACTGCATACATCTGTCCTTTTCAGACCCACGTAATATCAGAAACCTCTATACACTGAACTGTTCATTTGTGATTTGTAGTAAACTCCAGCAAATTTGATCAGCCTCTCGGCATTCACCAGAATCATGGGCCCAATAGAGCTTTCACTATGACACGTGGAAGATGGGGGGATGCTTGTTCAGCTCTGAAGTTGCTGTTTTGAAGCATTAGTTTGCAAGGATCCTTTCTCATCACTCTTAGCCCAACTAACCGTTTATTTTCATTTCATTTTTTTGGTGGGAAAAGGATTAAACCATCTCTCCTATGACAAACTGACACGCGGATGTTAAGCTAATATCACCGACGCGTGGGTGTTATGTTACAGCTATGCACCCCAATGCTTGACTTTGACTGTTGACCTTTCATCCCCTATTTATTATAATATTAATTTATTAAACAAAAATCATCTAAAATGAAAATCTTATATTTTTTAAATCCAAAAATGGTTTCCAGAACGGTGTTCTTTTAATAATATAACTTTTGACAAATAGATTAATATATATTTGATGAAAGTATATTCTAAAACCGAGTCAAAACATTATTTTTATTTATTATTTTTTATTTTTAAAAAAAAGTGGCGCATGTTAGCAACATTTCCTTTTGAGAATCGAAGTCTTGATCATATTGACAGTCTCTCCCTCAACTACCCGCCATTTCAACGTTACACGCAAACTTACAGTTATTTCTCTTCTTGAAAAAGTCACAGTAATAATGAAGAACTCCCCTAATCCTCACAACGAACAACGTAGGCGTAGCACCGGCGTACGGTCAACGCCGGACCGCTTCCTCTACTCTCCGAGCTCTCACTACTCGGAGGCCTCTACCGTCGGCAGCAAGACTAGCAAAAACCCTCTGGCAATGGCCGCCAAAGCCGTCGCCGGACTCTTTGTTTCCTGCTTCACTCCCCCCGAAACCGATAGCTCTACCAATTTTGTCAACTCTAATGAATTCAAAGCTCCTCCAGGTAAATGATTAGTTCAAGATCCAGCTCGAATAATGATTTTTTTTTAGTTAATGATTTGCTGAATTTGTAATGAAATGAATTCGGTGATTTAGAAAAACAAGAACAATATATATATATGTGTGTGAAATTGGTTAATTTTTTCAGTGTTACTGTCAGATGCTTCAAGAGCTGGTAGTGAGAGGAGGCGAAGTTCAAATCAATATGTGAATTCAAACAATTCAACACGAGGAACAGATCAGAGTGGCCATGTAAAAATCACTATGGAGGAGATCTACAAGGCCACTAGGAACTTTTCCCCATCTTTCAAGATTGGGCAAGGTGGGTTTGGAACTGTCTACAAGGGCAGACTCGAAGATGGAACCATTGTTGCCATTAAACGTGCTAAGAAGGTAAATGTTAGGATCCCAGATCCCACTTTGGTTAAATAGAACAATATAAATCTGAATATACGTTCATGGGCTCTTTCTGTCTCCTTACAAACTGGTTTTTTAGGATGAGTTTTACAGATTTGTATGTGGGTGCTGTGGATATCATATGAGTTCATGGCTACCTCTCCTTACAAGCCGCGGGGTTTGACAAAGTTCTTATTTTATGTTTCTTTGCAGAGTGTGTATGATAAGCATTTGGGTGTGGAATTTCAAAGTGAGGTTCGAACGCTTGCTCAGGTGGAACATTTGAATTTGGTCAAGTTCTATGGGTATGTAGAGTTTGAAGATGAAAGAATTGTTATTGTGGAGTATGTTCCAAATGGAACTCTCAGGGAACACTTGGAGTGTGAGTTTTTTTTCTTTTTTCTTTTTCCTCTGCGTCATTGCTCTATTATACATTTGTTTGTGGAAATTTGTTACCTGAAATTGAGAAGCATAAGTGCAGGTCTGCAGGGCAACATTCTTGACCTTGCTGCAAGGCTAGATATTGCCATCGATGTGGCCCATGCTATTACCTATCTTCATATGTATACAGGTTTATTTTTGTTTTTATCAAAGTATTGATGTTTCTGGTGTCCCCTGAAACTAAGAGCCTGTGTTGATAGATCTAATTTGGTCATGTTTGGCTTTCCATGTAGACCACCCAATCATTCATAGAGACATAAAGTCATCCAACATTCTCCTCACTGAAAACTTTCGAGCCAAGGTAGCAGACTTTGGTTTTGCTAGATTAGCTGCTGATACTGATTCAGGAGCCACCCATGTGTCAACCCAAGTTAAAGGAACAGCTGGCTACTTGGATCCAGAATACCTGAAAACCTATCAGCTTACTGAGAAGAGTGATGTTTATTCGTTTGGTGTGTTACTGGTTGAATTAGTTACAGGCAGGCGCCCAATTGAACCTAAACGGGAACTCAAGGAGCGAATAACTGTAAAATGGGTGTGTTTCTCCCCCTTTCTCTGTTCTTTGTCCGTTTTGATGAAATTAGATATGCAAGGTGTTGTTCAATTCAGAGGCAATGTTATCTGCAAAGACGGTTATTGTCTCTATTGTGATTGCAGGCAATGAAGAAGTTTTTGGATGGAAATGCGATTTTGATCATGGACCCAAGGCTAGAAAACACCCCTGCTAATAATTTGGCTCTTGAAAAGATACTTGAACTAGCCTTGCAATGCCTGGCTCCACGCAGACAAAGTCGGCCAAGCATGAGGAGATGTGCAGAGATCCTATGGGGAATACGCAAGGATTACCGAGAGCAAGCAGCTTCAGATGGCTTTTTACAAGCATCTTATTCCCAGAGGAGCACTTCAACAAGAGAACAATAGAGCCTTCAAATGGCCAAATGACATTCAAGATGTAAGCTGCCACATTGGTGAAGTTATGTTTGCTTCTAGTTTCGCAAATGCATTGAAAATCAAGAAAGATGTAGGTGTCCTTTTAAAACCAAACAATCAAAAATCGTGAAGAAACTTGGTGAAAGGAAGCCAATAATTTTTTGAAGAACAGATGTGAAGTTATTTCTTATAAGAAGTCTACTTGTTGCAGACGTATGGAGGAGAATTATGTCCATGAGTTTTTGGTCATGTATATTATTAAGTAATAAACTAAAATCTTGAAGTTCCTTGATTACAGATTCGTAATGTTTTTCTTGGGGGAAATAGCTATGCCTATGGTTTGTACGCTTGTTTGTATTTTATCTACTACAATTTATTCATATTCATATGAACATCCTGACCTAACATCAGGGGTTCAAATCTTTGAAACGGTCTCTCTGTATATCTGCTCTTTTCAGACCCCGCAATGACGGGAGCATTCGTGCACTAGAACACCCCAAAACGTATTCAGATGTATATGAAATAGCCAAAGGACAAGTGTTTTGGTGATGAATTCCACATACAGGAATTTCATTTGCATGATGTTGAAAAAAATCTGATAAAAAAAATTTATACATGAATCTTTGTCCTCGTGTTTTGCCTTGCCACTAAATACCAGTCAGCATCTTTTCTATATTTGCCTCGATTCTTTCTCCTATATAGGTGTGTATACTGTATATTTACATTATAAAACAAGAAAACTGAATAGTTTATGGGGGGGAGAAGAAGCCGCATCAAACAGCTTCTACTGAGGAATTTAAAATGTTTTACTTTAAGATTCTGCTTCAAATGACACAACTACAAGACCCTGCCCTTTATTTGGTCTAGGCACTGGAATTTGTTCTGAATGCCTAGACAAAAAATCACTCTCTCCTCGGAGCTAGCATGGCAAAACCTCCGGTCTTTCCCTTCCCTCTGACTCACCTCTCGGCAAGGAATCCTGACGAGTTAATTCGTAGTTTACATCTTGCGGTCTTTGATTCTCGCTATTTATACTAGAAACTTTTGAACAAAGGAAGAAGAAGGAAGACGTATATATGGACACATGCCAAATACTGCAAAAACCATTTAACATAACAATCATAAGAGAAATGGACAGAGAGGGAGAGTGCGAAGAAACTAACAAAATCATAATACCTGTGCCAAATCCAGTAACTTTCACTGGTTTCTAATTTCCAGCTTATTGCTGCCATAGCTAGCGCAGTGAAACCCACTAGCACAAAGCCCCAGCGAAATCGTCGCAGAATTGTCTTCGTGAAATTACGAAGCCATTCGATAATAGTTTGCTGTCTGCAGTTAAGAAATAAAATGAACTCAAATTCATTCCGCATTTACTCATGCGCAGTCTAAGTGCGACCAGTTTTGATACTAATGATGTGGAAAGCTTGTATCTCTTATCCTTTCGTATCTTTGTATATACCAAGTATTTATTTATATCATAAAAATTTATACCCAACTAGTAGAACTTTAGAAGCTTATGTTAGATGATTAGCTTGAATCATAGTGCCCAATTACTGAAGCAACCACGTTGCCTCAACATGTCAATGACGACCAAAAGGAGCAAAAAAAAAAAAAAAAAAAAAATTACATTTGCATTAAATCCGGCTTCAATAATTGAAATATACTAAAAACATCAAACATATTTATAGTAATACCTACATGCATTCTATTACTTTAAACTGCATTTTGAGCAAAAGTAACGTAACTAAAAACTCATAATGTAAAAATAAAATATATAAATAAATCACCGCAAAAGAAAAAAGTTACCTGTCCATCATGCTCAAACAAAATCCGGGTCGAAAGGAAATTGACCTAAACTTGGTGGAGAGCTCCACCAGCCATCCAATAAGAAGACCCACTGCTCCAATTGATATAACAAGAATAATATTGGAAGACCTGCAGAGTTAATTTTTTAAAGCATGGTTAGATGCCATAGTGCTAAAAAGAGGGTCCTACTATTATACAAATTGAATTATATCTACTGTTTCTAGATACCTGGTTGCCTTAGTTATGGCCATGAGGGCTGTAAGGATTGCTACAACTGTGTGAATTGTCCTTTTCAATGCTTCATCAATAGTAGTAAGGTATACGAATGTGCTCACCACGGCCATGAAAGAAAGCCAGAAGTCCATGAACTGAAACATTTAACAGATGCGTAATTAACAGTATATCAATCTAATACCTTAACAGCACAGATGTGAGAGAGAGAGAGAGAGAGATTGCTTGCGGAAAACAATGGTATGCTAAAATTACTCCATGCTACATAATTGGATTTAATTTTAATGTTCCTCGAGTGAGTATAGCACCAAAATTAGGAAGAAAGTGGGTGTGACACCGAATGAGGAGAAGATGAGAGAAACACGACTAAGATGGTTCAGACATATCCAACATAAATCTTTAAGTGTTCCGATGAGAAAAGAAAAGCAAATGGTGCTGCCACATGTCAAGCGAGGTAAGGGAAGGCCTAAGTTGACATGGATAGAAACCATAAAACATAGACCTAGGTTTTATGGAGTTTGATGAAACAATGATCTCATATAGAGCACAATGACGTTAAAAGATCCATGTAACCGATCCCACCTAATGGAAAAATGTTTGTCTTGGTTAGATTCTCAAGTGGAAAGTCTCAACACAGTCTTTCAATTGGCCCCACGCTTTTGATGTCTTTTGTGTTTTCATGACAAGAGGTCTATAAATTTTTAGGGGTGTCAATTTGGGTCAGGATTCGTTTATTCGTCCGATTCGATTCGCTTTAAAGCGAATGCGGGTTTGGAAAATTGGATTCGTTTCATAAATGGGTCAATTCGATTCGATTCGTTTATTAAACAAATCGAATCCGAATTTGAGCTTGTCAATTCGTTTATTCGTTTAGAATTCGTTTATTAAACGAATCATAAACGAATCGAATCCGATTCGAATTCGTTTAAACCGTTTAATTAAATTATAAATTTATCCTTTGTTATTTGAATGTATGTGTTTAACACTAAGGTTATTTTAATAATTACTCATTTAACCTAAAATATTCATATATATTAAAAACTAAACCTAAAAGAAATTCTTAATTCATCAAACCTAATACCTAAAACAGCTGCCGCCGACTCTCAGTCTCTCATCTCCTTCTTCATCAAACCTTCTTCATCAAAAAAGTAAGTGGAGCATCTGTTTGCTTTTCAAAGATGTGTTTTGTTCTTTGTTCAAAGAAGTATCAACACCAATATGTGGATGATTTTCATTCTATACCTAAACAGTAAACACTCGTTTAATGTATATTTTCTTTGTTCTTTGTTCTTTGTTCTTCGATAATTATAAAAACACTTATATTTTCATCTTTTTGTACTTTATTTGTGAGTTGATTTTCATTCTATACCTAATTTAGACCAATTAGTGACAGATGGATATTATTTGTACTTCTTTTAGCTTTTGATTATTCATATTTGTACTTCATTTATAGGAGTTTGATAACTTCCAAAGCTTGAATTTTGATTCATATGTCCGAAAATCTGAATTGGAACTTTATTTGGATGAACCACGAGTTGATAGAAGTGTTGAATTGGACATTCTAAATTTTTGGAAAGGAAACGAATTTCGTTATCCTACCCTTGCTTCCATGGCTCGTGATATCTTGACCATTCCAATATCCACTGTTGCGTCAGAGTCAGCTTTTAGTGTTGGTGGTCGAGTTCTCGATCAATTTCGAAGTTCACTAAAGCCGGATACAGTAGAAACAATTATAACCACAAGAGATTGGATGTTCGGAGAGATTAGTAAGTGATAACTTCTAAATTTTTCTTGATTTCTAAATGCTATGTTTACTGAGATTTTAGTGTTGTTGATATTGCTTTGGATTTGCGTTTTATGATCTTTCAATGAGACTGATTATATCTTTGAACTCGATCTTTGAATTTGATCTCTGATTTAACGTATGCAGTTCTAGTCTTATTAATTCCACTTACAGCACAAAAAAACTAAAATGATGTATGTACAATCATATGTATTTAAAAAAAATATTTGTTCCCTTACTGTCCTTTGTGCTTTCCAAATATACTTCGTTGTGCAAAGTTTGTGGACATGTTATTGTTGCACAAAAAATGGGAAGCAGGCCTGTAAATATTGTCTGGGTAGTCTTGGGGGTAAGGCTATATTGTTTATAAAAGTTCATTAACTTAATATATCGTTTAATATATTATTTATAAAAGTTCCTTAACTTAATATATTGTTTAATATATTGTTTATAAAAGTTCTTTAACTTAATATATTGTTTAATATATTATTTATACTTATTTACAGAAAATCGTGCATTCACCGTGGATCAACTTACTGAAAATATTATGGAAATGAGCATTAACAATGTTCCATCAGCAGAGAGCGGCAATAATCCTAGTGATTATGTGGAAGTTTGATGGTAAAATTCATTATTTGAACTCTAAAATTTTCAAAAAAGTTTTTAAAAATAAATTAACTCAATACTATAATTTATTTTATTTGCAGGGTCTTTTATCCTAATCACGATGATAAAGATGTTTGCCGTCAACTCGTGTTCGAGAATTCCTCGGTCAAAATATGTTTTGAAGATTTTAATTATTATTATGTAATTGAAGTAATTTGAAATTTAGAGCTAAATATAAGGATTTGTATTCTATCATAATGAATTTGCTAATATTTTGTATTTAAGTTTATGTAAACGAATCGAATCGAATTCAGTATTCGTTTATTAAACGAATACTTAAACGAATATTGAATTCGATTCGATTCGATTCGTTTAAATTTATGTAAACGAATAAACGAATCGAATACGAATATTCGTTTATTAAACGAATACTTAAACGAATATTGAATTCAATTTGATTCGTTTAAATTTATGTAAACGAATAAACGAATCGAATACGAATATTCGTTTATTAAACGAATCGAATTCGAATCCTAATATCAGGATTCGTTTAATAAACGAATCGAATTCGAATTTAGTATATTATGATTCGATTCGTTTAGTATTCGACACGAATTCGATTCGTTTATTCGTTTTGACACCCCTATAAATTTCAATGCGAACTCAATCCACGATGTTTCTTTGACTTAACAGAAGTATTAAGGAGCTAATCACAGTCCTAGAGCTATTAAAAACTAATGGTTTCCAATATAACAAATATAAAGACAATCTTAGTGGAACAAGTCACACCTGTAAAACATTAAAGGATAATGCACACCAGGTACCAACATCACAAGCATGATATAATCCACTTGAGATGCCACTTGCCGTGTAGAGAACCCATTCTGCAAATGCCTGCATAGAGAAATTTATTATCCTTCTTTTGATAGGAAAAATATGGGACAAAAAGCACATCTTCTACATTCCCAAGTTTCAATGTCTACATTCCCAAAAGGTTAGAATAAATATGATTAATCTTTCCTGGTATTAATGTAATTTCACTGACCTCCTTGGGATTTGTAACATATAACTAACCCTTCCAGGAAAGATTTCAGGCATTTAATGACTAAGGCACCACATACCAACTACTAAAAATATTGGGTGCAGGGTTAAGAGACGTGATCATCTTAACCTTTTGGAAAATCAGTGACACTGTAACCTTGGGAAAGATTTATGATATTTACATCTAAAATCTTTTTTCTCCAAGAAGTTTCATAATACCGTTAATCCATTTAAAGAGCAACAAAGGTTTACCTTTTGTCGAAGGGCCTGATAGGCTGGAAGTAGAGCAGCAGCATTTGACGCAATGAGAGCAATGGATTGCCATACATGTCCTGCATCATTCCAAGCTGGTGGATTAGTGATAGGCCTGTTGTGCATGTCTATGCCAGAAGGACAAAGAGGACCAGTGCAAACCAGGAGAATGATAGCAGAAGAGAAGTGGGTTGACATATGGACCTGAGTCTGCTGATGGGCCAAATGCAAATTGAATATGCTAACTAATACAATATACTGAATTTGATAGCACTCATTGTATGCCAGATGGCAACCCTTGATTTGTTATTTTCATTTTGCCTTTTTCAGTTTGTTATTAGCAGTAACTTGTGTGTGAGGGAGGATTATGAACAGTTTTACACAATCTGCAATGGGAGCTTAGCATGCTCGAAATGCTAAATCACTCTTAATTCTTGAATTTTGCTCTCTTAATGAATACAGTGATTTGAATTCCTTGAGTATTGTCGTTTTACATTGCTTGGGCTTGATAAATCACTCTGAGATCTATCAAACTGGCATCAGAGCCATACGATTCTGGGATGACAAAACCAAAAATGGAAGCTCGAACAGAAACGCTGGAGAAGGAAGTCGCGAAGGTGAAAACCGATATCAGTGAAATGAAAACCACGTTGACAGAGATGATGAAAAGGAGAGACAGGGGTAAGGAGAAGGTTGATGGTGAAGCATCAAACCTTATCTACAATAACTCTAATGAACCAGGTAGCAATAAGGGTGAATCCACTTGGAGAAAGCTAGAGTTACCAATTTTCTCTGGAACAGATCCATATGGTTGGTTGTTTAGAGTTGAACGATATTTCAATGTGAACTGTGTTACACAGGAGAGAAGGTGCAATCGGCAACAGTTTGTTTGGAAGGACGAGCTTTGAGCTGGTACCAATGGGTTGATGCAAGGACTCCTATAACCTCCTGGACCCGTTTCAAAGAAGCAGTACTTGATCGATTTCGGGAAGCACAAGAGGGTAGTGGGTATGAGACCCTGTTGGCTTTACGTCAAACGGGTACGGTGGCTTGAGTATCGAGAAGACTTTGAGCAGTTATCAGAACCCTTGTTAGATTTAGGGGATGAGGTGCTCATGGGGGTTTTCATGAATGGATTGCAGGATGAGATAAAAGCTGAATTGAGATTGTATCAGTCTTGGGAACTCACTGGCGTGATGGAAAGAGCACATAGAATTGAAGAGAAAAATGATTTCATAGATAGTGCGAAGGAGATGAAGAGGAATACACGTGTCTAACTCGTAGGGTGTATACGGGTGGTGGATGTGGATTAGGTCGAAGTTGGGATACGGGTCAGAAAATTGGTCCGGTGCGGGTCGTTGAAATAGGTCAGGCTGAGAATACAAAACCAATTTATGTCAAAACATAACGAGAGACGCGGCCAACTGAGCACCATGCCACCCCTCCACGTCATGAAAACATACGGCGAATGTCCGAAAATGAAGCTCAAAGACGAAGGGAGCAGGGTCTCTGGTTCTATTGCGACAAGAAGTACCACCATGTGCATCGTTGCAAGAGTCGTCAATTTAATGGATTAGTGGTTACATAAGATGAAGATGAGGTAGCCATCAACGAACCTCCCACGGCAGAGGAAGAGCAAGAGGAGGAGAACGCCCTACCCCAGCTCAGCTCAGAAGCATCCGTTGGCATGGAAGTGCCCAAAGGTGAGACGTTAGCCCTATCTCTCAAAACAATTTTAGGGTTTTCTTCTGATAATAGTTTGTTGAAGATTAAGGGGGAAATCAGTGGTTTGAGGTTGTGGTTTTAATAGACAGTGAAGCCTCTGACAATTATATTTCTCCAAGTTTAGTTGAGAAATTGAAATTACCGGTGGATGAATCTAAAAGGTTTGGAGTTCAGATGGGGAACGATGTATGTGTGCACAGTAGGGGTGTATGTAAGGATGTGTTGTTGACAGTGCAGGGTTTTACACTGAGACGGGATTTTCATTCCTTTGAGATAGGCACTGCTGATGAGGTGTTGCGTGTAGCTTAGTTGCGGTCTTTAGGCGATATATCCACAAATTTTCAGAAATTAACCATGAAGTTTGTTTACGAAGGGCAGATCATAACGTGGCAAGGGGACCTAACTTTATCAAAAACTTTGGTGTCCTTCAAGAGTTTGATAAAATCAGTAGGAGGAGGAGATACAGGGTTTATGATACAATTTGGACTAAGTGCAGTAGTTGACAGAGATGAGGCACAGGACGGTGTGATTCCAGCTGAAGTTAAAGCAGTGATGGCATATTTCCCTGAGGTGTTTAAAGACCCAGAGTCCCAGAAGGCTTACCTGTTGAGAGAAAGCATGATCACAGTATACGCCTGATGGAAGGGGCAGATCCACCTAACATAAGGCCTTATCATTACCCATATCATCACAATAATAAGATAAAGGGGACAATAAAAGATATGCTATCGTCTGGAATTATAAAGAGAAGCAACAACCCTTTTTCTAGTCCGGTGTTACTAGTAAAAAAGAAAGACGGGGGATGGAGGATGTGTGTTGATTATCGGGCCTTGAACAAATTGACTGTACCAGATAAATATCCTATTCCGATCATCGAAGAATTATTGGATGAGCTACATGGTGCTAAAATGTCTACAAAGCTCTATCTTAAATCTGGGTATCATCAGATACGAGTGAAAAAGGAAGATACATAGAAGACATCATTCAGAACATATGAAGGACATTACGAGTTCCTAGTCATGCCCTTCGGACTGACAAATGCCCCATCCACATTCCAGGTATTGATTAACGATATTTTTCGCCCCTTCCTTCGTAAATTTATATTGGTGTTTTTTTTATGACATTTTGGTGTAGTGAAAATTTGCAGGCTCATTTGGAGCATTTGCGAACGGCTTTCAAAATGTTATCGCAAAATCGGCTAGTGGTAAATGCCAAGAAGTCCACTCTTGCACAACCACGAGTTGAATACCTGGGCCATATTATGTCCGCTCGAAGAGTAGCCGTTGATTCAGCCAAGTTGGAGAAGTATGTCTTCCTAGGCCATACCAAAATATATTAAGGAATTGAGAGGCTTCCATGGGCTCATCGGGTACTACCGCTGTTTTGTGAATGGGTATGGAAAGATAGCAGCTCCGTTCACACAGCTCCTCAAAAAGAATTATTTTCAGTGGAATGACGAGGCTACACTGGCCTTCAATAACCTCAAGCAAGCTATGATGAGGATACTCGTATTAGCTCTGTCTGACGTCTCTAAAAGGTTCATTGTTGAGGCGGATGCATCGGGTTATGAGTTAGGAGTTGCTTTGATGCAAGAAGGACACCCTATAGCTTATTGGAGTCGCACTCTATCTTCAAGAGCTCGGGCCAAGTCTGCATATAAGGGTGTCAAAATTACCCGGATCCGCATGGACCCAGAAGATCCGGGTCCAGGTAGACCCGAGTCCATGATAAAAATATCCGGACCCAGGTCTAATAAATTAAGACTCTGGCGAATCCGGATCCGGACCCGGGATTGTACGGGTCCGGAAAAAAAAATATAATAAATTAAAATATAATAATAAAAGAATACAAAATAATATGCATATATAAATAAAAATATAATTAAAAAATATAAAAGAATTGAAATAAAAATAATAAAATTGACAAAATACAAATATAAATATAAAAATAAAATAATACAATTAAAAAATTAAATAAAAAAGGGGTATCCGGATCCGGACCTGTGTATATTTACTCGGGTCCAGACCCGGACACAGACCCGGACCCGGACCTGGTCCCGGGTCAATGAAAATGCATCTGGATCAGGATTTTTCCATCCCTATTTGTATATGAAAAGGAGTTGATGGCCATTGTGTTAGCAATTGAAAAATAGAGGCCATATCTATTGAGCAGGATATTTTTGGTAAGAACTGATCAAAGTAGCTTGAAATTCTTACTAGATCAGAGAATCATAACATAAGGGCAGCAGAAATGGTTGGTGAAGCTGTTGGGTTATGATTTTGAAATTCAACATAAGCCCTGACTCCAAAATAAGGCAGCACATACACTCTCTAGGAGGGCTGATTTGACAGAAAATTATAAGGCCGATAAGGCAACAGGTGCACTCTTTAGGATGGCTGATTCGGCAAAATTTTGCTCCTAAAGGGTGTTGAACCAACTTACAGCGTTGTCTACAGCCTCATGTCCCACTCTGACCGAGCTACAAGAAGAGCTACAAGAGGACCCTCACTTGAAAAGTATAATCCAAAGCCTAATTCTTGATCCACACAACAAACCTCACTTCTCTCTTCAAGGAGGAATTCCGATGCACGAGGACAAGATGGTTTTACCCAGCAAATCTCCAAGGATTCTCGTGTTGATGAAGGAGTTCCACTGTATACCTCAAGGGGGCCACTCAGGCTACTTACGTACACTCAAGAGGATATCATCCATATTATTTTGGGAGGGAATGAAGGCTGAAATCAAGAAGTTCGTGGCATCTTGTGAGGTTTGTCAGAGGATGAAATATTCAACTCTCAGTCCACAAGGGCTACTCCATGGAATGATATTTCTATGGATTTCATTAGTGGGCTTCCCAGAATGCAAGGAATTGATACGATTTTAGTGGTGATAGATCGTTTGACCAAATATGGCCACTTTATACTTCTCGGACACCCTTATACTGCCAAGGAAGTAGCAATTTTATTTCTAAAAGAAATCGTGTGGTTACATGGTTTCCCATGCTTCATAGTATCAGATAGAGATCGGGTGTTTGTTAGCCACTTCTGGACAGAGTTATTCAAGTTAGCAGACACTAAATTGAAGATGAGTTCACCCTATCATCTTCAAACCGATGGACAAACTGAAGTTGTTAACAGATGCTTTGAGGATTATTTGAGATGTTTCACCAATGGGCAGCCAAGAGTATGGGTTAAATGGGTGATGTGGGCAGAGTATTGGTACACTACTACATTCTATGTCTCTGCGGGGATGACGCCTTTTCAAGCATTATACGAGTATGAGCCACTGGTTTTATTGAAGTTCAGTGATGAAATTTCAACTGTGGAGGAGGTGAATGTGTTAATGAGGGAAAGGAATGATATGTTGGAGCTGTTGCAGGATAACTTGAAGGTGGTACAAAATAGAATGAAGCAGAAGGCCGACAAGAAGAGGAGAAATGTGCACTCCCAGCCGAGAGATTTGGTCTTCTTAAGAATTCAGCCTTACAAGTTCAGATCATTAGCCAAGAGTCCTAATGAGAAGCTCAGTCTGAGGTATTATGGTCCATATCCAATTGAAGCAAAAATTGGAGTAGTAGCCTACAAGTTGATATTGCCTTCGGAAGCCTTGATCCATCTCGTATTTCATGTGTCTCAACTGAAGGCAGCATAATTTCCTGAAACTAAGAATGTTACTAATTCTCCTATTCAACCGCTGCCTACTTTCCTTAACAAAGACATGGAATTGATGGTGGCACCTGAAGCTATCAGGAAGATTCGTCGACTTGTGGATGGAAGGTTCGAAGTGTTGATTAAATGGAAGTATCTCCCTGAATGTGATGACAGTTGGGAACTCGCTGATGTGATTGATAAATAATTCCAGAATTCAACCTTGAGGACAAGGTTGCTGTTGGAATTAGTTAGGTGTTGGAATTAGTTATGTAGTGTGTAGTTGGTAGTTGTGGTGTTTTGTATTTAATATGGTAGTTAATATGGTAGTTGTGTATTTAATATGGTAGTTGTATAATGCCTATATAAAGGCCTCTCATTGTAAGTTCTAAATCAAGCAAATGTTTATAGACATTTTCTTCACAAATTCTCACATGGTATCAGTAGGTTGATCTTAGGGTCTTCTTTTCTTTTTTTCGGTAATACCACTGTCACTGCCATCACCGACGTTACTGTTCCGGTGCGCGTCCGACGACACCTCCGGCATCCTCCATCTCCTTGTCAGCCGTTGGTCTCACTTTCGTCGTCGGTTTCCTTCTTTGGCGTGTCTATCTCACTTTTTTTTTCCTCAACATACCCTCAGAACCCTAATTTTACCCACCACCACTTCCGCACTTTTTTTTTCAAAAACAACCACCACCACTACCCTCAGAGGTCACCGATCTACCTTCGCCAAGCACCGATCTACTCAGTTTTTTTTCCGCGTTATTATTTATGGATCGCCCGTCAGAAGACGACACTCACCCCCGAGCTCCGATTTTGCCTAAATCAGGTTCCTTCGTCCCAACTCTTTCTGGTTCTCCTGTTATTACAACTGATAAGTTACTTGGTTCTATAAATTATGTTTCTTGGTCGGCTTCAGTTGAATTATGATTTATGGGGCAAGGGTGTGAAGATCATTTAACCTCCAGTGAGGATTCTATACCTGAGGCCGAGCGCCGATCTTGGAGAAAGCTTGATGCTCAATTATGTAATCTCTTATGGCAGTCTATTGATTCTAAACTTCTTGTCATGTTTCGACCCTATAAGACTTGCCACAAGTTATGGAGTAAGGCTACCGCTTTGTATACTAATGATATACAGAGATTTTATAATGTTGTGTCCAATATGTTTCACTTAAATCAGCGTGATCTGGATATGTCTGAGTATATTGGTCGGATTGAATCATTGCGAGAGGAGTTCAATTCTATCTTGCCAATTACCACTACAATTGCTGAACAGGAACGCCAGCGAGAACAATTCTTTATGGTGTTAACTTTGATTGGGCTCCGATCTGAGCTTCAGCCCGTTCGTGAACAGATTTTGGCCAGTACTACTATCCCTTCTCTGGAAAATATTTTTGCTCGACTTCTCCGAGTCTCCTCCACTTCCGTCATTGACTCTGAGTCCCACTCCGCAGAGCCTTCTATCTTTGTAGCACAGGGCAGTTCCACGGGCAATCGTGGATCCCATATTCATCGAGGAGTGCGTCCCAAATGTAGTTACTGTCAAAAGGTTGGTCACACCCGAGAGCGTTGCTATCAGCTTCATGGCAAACCCCCTCGTCCCTCTACTGCCAAGGTTGCTCAAGTTCACAGCACTGCCTCTCCTATTTTTTCTGAGCACCCATCTCAACAGGTTACCTTATCTGGCCCGGATTATGCTGCTTTCCTTCAGTATCAGGCCTCTCAGCAACCATCCTCTGCTTCTGTTGCCCACACTGGTAATTCTGTGGCCTTCCTCACTCATTCCTCTCCTCTCGGCCCCTGGGTTATTGATTCTGGAGCCTCCGATCATATTTCTGGTAATCCACACCTTTTCTCATCTTTAACCGGTTCAGATTCTCTCCCCATGGTTACCCTTGCTAATGGCTCTAAAACCGTTGCTAAGGGTATCGGGCGAGCTTCTCCTGTTCCTTCCTTACCATTGACCTCTGTTCTTTATGTACCTGGTTGTCCTTTTAATCTTATTTCTGTTAGTAAACTTACTCATGATCTTAACTGCTCTGTCACTTTTCTTAATAATTCTGTTGTCGTGCAGGACCAGAGTACGGGACGGATGATTGGTACAGGACGTGAGTCACAAGGCCTCTATCACCTTTCAAAGTCACTACCTTCCGTTGCTTGCACTTCTTCTGATTCTGCCCAAGTCATTCATTGTCGGTTGGGTCACCCCAGTCTGTCCAAGCTCCAGAAGCTAGCTCCGCATCTTTCTGCTTTATCTTCCTTTAATTGTGAGTCGTGTCAACTTGGTAAACAAACTCGTACTAAGTTTCCCAAGCGTATCAATAATCGGGCTGCGTCCCTATTTGACTTAGTTCATTCTGATGTTTGGGGTCCCTGTCGTGTCAACTCTGTTTTGGGATTTCGCTATTTTGTTACATTTATTGATGACCATTCTCGAAACACTTGGCTCTTCTTACTTAAAGATCGTTCTGAGTTATTTTCGACCTTTAAAGCCTTTTGTGCTGAGATTCAAACTCAATTCGGTGTTCCTATACGCATATTACGCAGTGATAATGTCGTGAATATTTTTCTACCCCGTTCAAAAACTCCATGTCCTCCCTCGGTATTCTTCATGAGTCCTCTTGTGCTCACACACCCCAACAAAATGGTGTCGCTGAACGTAAAAACAGACATCTCATTGACACGGCCCGTACCCTTCTACTCCACAATCATCTGCCCTTTCGTTTCTGGGGGGATGCTGTTCTCACAGCTTGCTATTTAATTAATCGTATGCCTTCCTCTGTTTTACAAAATCAACTTCCCCACTCCATTCTATTTCCCACTCAACCTCTCCATCATTTACCCCTTCGCATATTCGGTTGTGTTTGCTTTGTCCATAACCTGACACCAGGCCGGGATAAATTGGGTGCTAAGTCCATCAAATGTATCTTCTTGGGTTATTCTCGACTTCAAAAAGGGTATCGTTGTTATTCTCCCATTATTGACCGTTACATCATTTCTGCTGACGTTACCTTCTTTGAGTCATCCCCATTTTTCTCTCCAGATACACCGCCCATTACACTCCATCCAGAGGTTCTTCCTGTTCCATTCTATAGTCCTCCATCAGAGGTTGTCCCATTACCCGTCCTCTTCAGGTCTACCAACGTCGTCCTCGCCCCCCACCTCTCCAGGCTGACTCACACCCTGCTCCAGCTCCTACCCCTACTGTGGATCTGCCTGCCCTACATGGTCCTATTGCCACTAGCAAAGGTATTCGTTCCACTCGCAATCCTCATCCTATATACACATTTATGAGTTATCATCGTTTATCTGCTCCATATTATGCTTTTGTTTCCACCTTGTCTTCCGTATCTATTCCTAAAAAGCTCAGTGAGGCATTATCCCACCCCGGGTGGAAGCAGGCAATGATGATGATGAAATGGACGCCCTACACTCTAGTGGCACATGGGATTTGGTTCCATTACCGTCCGGCAAATCTGTAGTTGGCTGTCGGTGGGTGGGTTTATACAGTGAAGGTTGGTCCTGATGGGAACATTGATCGTCTTAAGGCTCGTCTGGTTGCCAAGGGCTATACACAGATATTTGGTCTGGACTATGGTGACACTTTTTCTCCTGTGGCCAAAATTGCCTCTGTCCGATTGTTTCTCTCCATTGCGGCTATGCGTCATTGGCCCCTTTATCAGTTAGACATCAAGAATGCCTTTCTCCATGGTGATCTTCAGGAGGAAGTTTATATGGAGCAACCACCTGTTTTGTTGCTCAGGGGGAGTATGGTTTGGTATGTCGGCTTCGCCGTTCTCTTTATGGTTTAAAACAGTCTCCTCGTGCTTGGTTTGGGAGGTTCAGTGCTGTAATTACAGATTTTGGTATGACTCGTAGTGAAGCTGATCACTCTGTTTTCTACCGCCATTCCAATGGCAAATGTATCTACTTAGTAGTTTATGTGGATGATATCGTCATCACTGGAAGTGATCAAGAGGGTATTCGGGAGCTAAAAACACACCTATTTAATCATTTTCAGACCAAGGATTTGGGACGACTCAAGTACTTTCTTGGCATAGAGGTGGCACAATCTAACTTTGGGGTAGCTATTTCCCAGAGGAAGTATGCATTGGATATTCTTCAGGAGACTGGTATGTTAGATTGCAGACCAGTGGACACACCTATGGATCCCAATATTAAACTCCTACCAAACCAGGGGGAGCCGTTGGAGAATCCCGAAGAGTATAGGAAGCTAATCGGAGAACCACTGGATGATCCTGGACAATACAGGAGATTAGTTGGGAAGCTAAACTACCTTACCATCACACGACCAGATATTTCTTTTGCTGTAAGTGTGGTTAGTCAGTTTCTACAAACCCCTTGCCAAAGTCATTGGGATGCTGTTATACGCATTCTTAGATATGTTAAAAGAGCACCAGGTCAAGGTCTACTATATGAAGACAAGGGACATACTCAGGTTATTGGTTATTCTGATGCAGATTGGGCGGGTTCTCCGTCCGATAGACGCTCTACTACAGGTTACTGTGTTTTGATTGGAGGTAATCTCATATCCTGGAAGAGTAAGAAGCAAGTTGTTGTTGCCAGGTCTAGTGCAGAGGCAGAATATAGAGCTATGGCCTTAGCTACATGTGAGCTGATATGGTTGAAACAGTTACTGCAAGAATTAAAGTTTGGAGGAGGAGCACAAATGAAACTAATCTGTGACAACCAGGCAGCATTACATATCGCCTCCAATCCTGTGTTTCACGAGAGGACCAAACATATAGAAGTGGATTGTCACTTTATCAGAGAGAAAATTTTGTCAGGATATATTGCTACTAGCTTTGTCAACTCAGACGGTCAATTAGCAGATGTCCTTACTAAGTCTCTTCGTGGTCCTCGTATTGATTTCATCTGTAACAAGCTTGGTGCATATAACATGTATGCTCCAGCTTGAGGGGGAGTGTTGGAATTAGTTAGGTGTTGGAATTAGTTATGTAGTGTGTAGTTGGTAGTTGTGGTGTTTTGTATTTAATATGGTAGTTAATATGGTAGTTGTGTATTTAATATGGTAGTTGTATAATGCCTATATAAAGGCCTCTCATTGTAAGTTCTAAATCAAGCAAATGTTTATAGACATTTTCTTCACAAATTCTCACAGTTGCTAAATTGGAGGGAACTGATGATAGGCCAGTTGTGCATGTCTATGCCAGAAGGACAAAGAGGACCAGTGCAAACCAGGAGAATAATAGCAGAAGAGAAGCTGTACGTGGGCTGACATATGGACCTGAGTCTGCTGATGGGCCAAATGCAGATTGAATATGCTAACTAATAGAAAATACTGAATTTGATAGCACTCATCGTATGCCAGATGGAAACCCTTGATTTGTTATTTTCATTTTGCCTTTTTCCGTTTGTTATTAGCAGTACCTTGTGTGTGAGGGAGGATTATGAACAGATTTACACAATCTGTAATGGGAGCTTAGCATGCTTGAAATGCTAAATCACACTTGATTCTTGAATTTTGCTCTCTCTTAATGAATACGGTGCTTTAAATTCCTTGAGTATTGTTGTTTTACATTGCTTAGGCTTGCTAAATCACTCTGAGAACTATCAATTAGGTAGAAATCAGTTAGTACGATAATGCTAGGTCCTAGCATTCACTTCAAATCCAAGTAATTGTCTTCATAATCTCACAAGCGAAAGGAACCAACTAGATGCTTTCTTTCAACTCTCAGTACATCATCAGATTGAGAGTGGTAAAAACAATAGACTACTTGAGTAGTAGAATTTCATTGACACACACTAGATACAAATATATGTACCGCACACATGTAGATTACAAGCAAAATGTCTCAAAATTCAGCTTCATAATAATATTTACCTTGATGTGATACAATTTCAACACTGCAGTCAAAGCCTCCATGATCTCTATCACAGGCACAGAAGCTGAAAAACAGAAAGACGACAACACTAAAAGGATCAAGGAAGGCAAAAAAAAAAATGCAGTTCAAACTTCCATATGTAAGTATCCAAGTTTCACCTACAATGGCTCTGACTAAATTTGTAAAATAAAAATAATTAAATGCATCATATGATTCATATCTAGGAAATTAAGAAACTTTAGAGAGTTAAAATGAGGGAAAACAAAAAATAGAAACCTGTATAATGTCAATCCACTAGCATCGAAAGAATTTTTGCATAGCCCATGTGGTGATGAGCATCTTTTTGGGCATCTTTCAAGTGAAACAGACATGACAGTCTCACTTTTGGAGGAATTTACATGCCTTATTCCAAAACCCCAAGTTCCCTCTCTAATGTATAGGATATAGAAATCAACCTTTTCTTCACTTGAATTATACAACTTAAAAAACGTAGAGTCAATGCTGTAATTTGTCTTGTTAGCATAATAATAGTCCCAGCTCTCAAGATATGGCAATCCTCCAGATTTAGCATATATTTCATATTTTATCTTTGTATCTGATGTCAGTTGGATGCGGATACTTCCTCCAGCTGCACCCCGAGGAATGTCCAAAAGAAAATAAGTCCAAGTATTATCTGGTTCTCCGTCATAAGAGGAGTTGCTTAAAAGGGGTTCAAGAGGAAAATCGGCAGAATTGGAGGATACTTTTTCACTGACTGGTATATAATAGGACTCAAACAGGCTCTCTTTCCGGATAACCGTCTGCAAAGAACCATTCTCAACTTGTCAACAATTGTTGCTGTAGAATAAGTTTCTTTAAGAGAATATGCCCACACACACACAATAAGAAATATTATCTGTTTATAATCTTAATTTAAAGCCAAAAAAAATGTCAAGAATCATATAAGTAATCCATTGCATAATGCTACATGTGAAATGATGTTTCAAGGTAAGACCTACATAGCAAAATATTCATTAATATCTGAAGCCTCTTCCTCAATCATTATTTTTCTGCCAGCATACTTTAAACAGAAAAAATCCAAAAGGTGCATTCATTGGTAATCCAGCAAAAGCTATCAAGATAAGATCATGGAAAAAAGGCATTCATATACCCTGTAAATCAATTTAACATGCAAGCAAGCAATCATTTCATCCGAAGCTTCAATCTTATTCTGCCACCATTAGGATGTATGTATTATATAATATCTTGCTACCTTAAGCTACATGTAAAGTTCCATGTCGACATCATCATGAAGGTTACCAATTTATGCATCCATAAATTTCAATTTTCTTGCATTTTCGGTTTAGCATACATGCATGAGCATGATTCAACCCAAAGAATTTTAAGTTTATAGATAATACATACTAAACAACAGTTATTATGTGATAACCAAATGGCACAAGAATTTTTTTTTTTTTTTGAAACCCTGCCGCCAAACCACCCACCCCTTACGGGCTTAAGCGGAGCAGGTAAAACCCCTGACTGTCCCAGACTCTTACAAGAAATGCACTCCCTGGATTCGAACCTAGGATCTCAAGGTCGGATCCTGAGCCCTACACCACCAAGCCACGCCCCTTGGGACGGCACAAGAAAATACTAAGAGGAAAACCATTTAAAGCGATTTTTTTTTTTTTGCCAAGTAGAGAACATAGTCTCACCTGAAGTATGTAGCTTTCCCACTTACAATTTAATCCAGCCTTCCCCGTGGGACATTCAAGTACTTGCCATTCCAAGGAATAGCAGACCTGTGTACTAGTATCCCGTGTGTTTTCAATTTCATTTGAAAGATTAACAGGTACGATTGTAATATACCATCGACCGACCTTAGGTGAGCGAACAATTAGTGGGCCTTTGGATATGTCACCTGAATAATCATGCAGAATTTCTGAAGGCAGTGCACCATGACGAGCAAAACACATTATGTTAGCTCCACTAACATTTACAGTATTATTTGAAGGTGTCATATTGAATGTGACATTCATAGCCATAATGTTTAATTGTTCTGCTATTCCCAATACATCCAAGGAGTAGACTTTAATTTCCCCATTTCCATGGCAAGGTGAGTCAAAAGAATTTCTGCAGAAAAACACATTTTGAGTTGTCTTGTTGTTCAGCTTACTATCAGAAAACTTTTCGGTAAGATTGTAACTATCAGATCGAGCACATGATAGAGGGTCAACTGACTGGTTGCAGTATTGGCCCCACATTGTTGAGGTTGTACATCCTTCCACACTGATGTTGGCAGTAAAGGAGTATGATGGACCCCTGGAAATCTGCAGTACCAAAGAGTTAGATGCAAGCTCATTTCTCAAAATGTTTGCAACAATGAGAAATTAGTAACATCAACGTATCAAAAGCCCTTAAATAAAGATAATGAAGAAGTTGAATGGAAATTTTTCAGGAAAGAAAGCCAGTAACACTGACGATTTTATTTTAATCACAGTCATAATCTTAAGTAAATAACTGAGATAGTATATTAGAGAGGCATGTATCGCATGCTGATTTTTCTAGAAAGCAAAGCAAGAATTGGAGGACTTTTAAATTATTTAGCCACTCTTAAGGTTTTCCTCAAGTGGTTATTAAAAAAAAAAAAAAAAAAAAAAAACCCTTTCCTTTTCTCCACATTTTGAACAAAAAAGCATGTAACTGCTGGGAATCAATTCTTGCTCCTTTCTTTTAACTTTCTGATAAATTTCCTCATTTTGTGCAAGGAAAAAACATATAACTGCTGGGTCATTTGAAATTATTATTATTTTTTTTGTGCTCTATATTAAACAACTACATACAATCCAAGAGTAAAAAACAAAAGAAAAGGCCTCAAGCACTCTATCAGTTATCATCATAATGAAATTTTTTCTAACCAAAAATTGCTACATTAAGGTTGTGTTTCTCACAAAGATTGCAAGTATTTCACAGTTGCAATTCGATATAAAAATAAAGAAAATAAAGTGATCAATCAGAGGATGTAAATAGAATTATTAAGATATCATGAAACTGAATAAATAAGAATCAAATACTAATGCTAATGAGCCATACCATCTTTGACTGTGTCCTTGTTGCTCCAATGCCATTGAAAAATCCAAGATACCAAGCTCCGGGAGATATCTGAACAAAAGCCTTATAAGCTAAAAGCTGAAAACAGTTGCTAATCGACAATATATTTATAAAGAACAAAATAGAAAAGTGGTTGTATATTTATGTGACAGCATCAAATCTCCCAGAAAAAAATAGGAATATGGAGACTAGATGAAAACTTGTTTAAGAAAAGGAACAGAGCAAGACTTTTAGGTGTTTTCATACAAGTTTAAAAATATACCTGCTCATTTGTCAACTTCATTGTTATATTTTTCTGCATTGGATAGCACTGCTCCTCATTCTGAATATCTTCTAATCCGTAGGAAGATCCATTAGAGAGAGAATCTAACATTGCAATATAATAAATTTTTCAAAGGTATATTTGGAATTACCTATTTATTAGATTTAAAACAGAAAGAAAGAATCTAAGTGACCAAAAGCCAGTATGATGGCCTAACCAAAGCATGTTATACTTGCATAATAGTCAGAAAAATAATGCTGTTAAGAACAACTACGTGAGCAGAATATTTTTAGTTACTAATGCCAACAACTGAGTGAAATCAAGTGACCAATCCAAGAACCATATTGAGGGCCAAAAAGAAACTGAAAGCTCTGACAAGCATATTATTCGGCTACCTAAGAGATGGATAAACTCTTTTGACATGCATTTCAATATAATGATAAATAACAGATACAGCTTGCAAATCCCTAAGTAGAGTGGAATAATACAGGAAACGTGCCATAAACTATAATATAAAAGAAGAAAAGAGTAGGCAGAGGGATCAATTTTAGCACGTCGTACCTAAACCTTTTACGAAAGTATTTGCGACTTCTGGCAGCGGGAGACTGCCATCTCTCAAGCAGATCAAAGGCAGAGCACTTTTGGGAACTTTTGATATGCTTCTGGCATCCTGTAAAGGGTTTGAACAATCAGCAGACATTAAAAAAAAAAAATTACAGCAGAACAAACAGAATCGAAGAAATAATGCCTCACTGAATTCCATCAGTGATCCTAGACAAATTTTGCAGCACAACTTAATATCTACTCCAATTCCTGATAGTAGGCAAAACAAACTTAAAAAAGAATCTTACAATTTGCCAAACATGCTTATACACAAAAGTTAGCTATCTGGAGTGGTTAAAAAAAAACTCATAAAAAAATGACCAGCAAACAATCTTACACATTCTTCAGACTTAAATAAGCACACTTACAATGTCAACATCTGATTCCAACACTATAGACAGTGAAGAGAACCACGGTGGCAAATCAACTGGAGCAAAAAAAAAAAAAAAAAATCATAACCAGTAAAATATCAGAATTGATAATAAAATAAACAAGAAATAATTGGCAGGGCGGCCCTGTCCTGAATTTTAGGCGATTTCTTAAAATGAAACCCGTGAAGGATAAACAAATATAAAAATCATATTATATTTGGGCTCAATTTTAGTGCCAGAGACCAACCACCTGTGCGGACTCTCCCCAAAGCCGCCATTGGATTCAACAAACATTCATTAAGTCATAAACTCACACCGAAGACAACAAATGGAAAGCGGCTACTTGATCGTAAGCCATTCACTCAATCCCCAAAACCCAAACATGGCCACATGGGTATTTTTCTTGTAACAAAAATTTCAAAATTCAGGAATTAAAGTGGTAAAAATTTGACCCACGTACCTCTAAAATAAAGGGAATCAAAGGGCTTAAGCCGAGTCTCTGGGTATCTAAAACTCGAAACAGAGAAAGTGCTAAACGCATCCGCTTCACCGAGTGAATAAGAGCGGATAGAGAGACATGACAAGAGAACACAACAGCTGAGAATAATCAGATTACAACGACTGTATAGAAGAATCAAATTCTCTACCATTTCTTTTTTTTTTTTTTGGGCTGGATTGATTCTTGTAACCAAAGGGTTTTAATGGAAAGTGATTATTATTATTAGTAGAAGTGTTTTTGCTTAAGTGGAGTAATCAATGGTGACTTTATTGTTATTTTTAACTATGTTTAATATGTGTTCAGTTGACCTGTATTAGTCAATCTTGTTGTCGAAGATGATGCGATTGGGTTATAATCACGCGCGAAGTACGGAGAAGGTTTACCACTCGCTTTGGGGTTTCAATATAACGGGGTTAAGATGTGGGCGCGTGTATGCACTTGTAATTTTGGAGGGTGTGGATGAGATCATTAGGAGGAGTCTTCTATGTGTACGCAGCAATTTTAATATATATTTTTTGGAAAATGTTATTAATACATATAAATGACACATATACAACCACATATGATTACGTGGTTGGATTTGTATCATTGAAAGAGAGAAAAAGTCAGATTCAATGATAGAGATCCAGCCTCATAACATAGATCGGCCACGGTTCCGGTTCGGAATCAAAATCGAATCGGATGGAACCGTAAGTTCCATTTGTTTCCGGTTCCGGTTCTAAAATCGGAATTGAACCGAACCTCAAACGGTTCGGTTACAGTTCCACAAAATTTGGAACAGTAACCATAAGGTTCGGTTCGGTTCAAGTTCCGAACAGGAACCGAACCAATTTTTTTTTATTTTTTCCCTTAAAAAATAAAGAACTGAACCGAATTTTTTCGGTTCGGTTCTAGTTTGGTTCCGTTCTACGGTTCCAAAAAGTTGGAACTGTAACCGAACCGGTTCAAATCTGGTTCGGTTATGGTTCCAGCAACCTGGAACCGTAGAACCAGACCGAACCGTGGCCACCTCTATCATAACACATTTGTGATTGGATCTGTATCATCTATCTGTATTTGCATCCTTGCTCACTTTTTTGTCATAAAAATAAAGATAAAATAGGTATGGTAATAATAATATTAAGTTCAAACATCACACTAATATATCAATTTTAACATAGTATTATTATTCTTTTAACATATTTTTCGGCCATAAAAATGAATATAAATTAGGTACAGTAATAATTTATCTATCTATATGTCTATGTAAAAGTTAAACATTTTTAAATGTCCTCATCGTGACACGTGATGGCTTCATATTAAAGTTATAAAATTAAATTAATAAATTTATTAAATAAAAATAATATTACAATAAAATAAGAATTCTATTATAACAAAAAATCATATTAGAATATCCTATTAAAAATATATATTATTAAATTATCTACAATTAACATAATCTCTACAATTAATTTTTATTATTAAATTATAAAAATAAAATAATAAATTATTAACATGAGAAACATATTACAATATATTATTAAAGTAAGAAACCTGTTAATTTAATTAATTAATATTTAAATTATAAAATTAAATAAAGAAATCTATTATAATAAGAAAACATTAAAATAAAAAAAACATACGTGACATTTAATATTTACAATTAACCTTTACAGTTAATTTTTATTATTAAATTATAGAATTAAAATATCTTTACAATTATTTTTTATTAAATAAAATACATATTATAATTTTATAATAACTATATTATAATTTTATAAGAACTATATTATAATTAGAAAACTGATATACTCATAAAGTGGTTCTTTACTCTAAAGTATAAGAGTGTCGAAATAATAAAATTATTCGATAAGTCCGAGGTCGATTCATAGGAAATAAATTTAGTAAAATAAAATAACAACTCGAGTAACAAAATAAAAATGCTGAATTGATTGAAGTGATGAGTATTTTTTAAATTGGAATGCAACAATAAATTAAAATATTGGGGCTATGGGATCCATTATTGATAGTTCAAATATACATAAATTTTATTTTTTATAATATATAAATTATTATTATTACACAGTTAATTTATTTCAAAATTTAATTATGTAAAAACATATAAAACCATCTAAAAATGTGATAATACAGTTTTGTCAATAATTAATTCAGATTTAAATTACTCTCTCATATAATATAGGGTAAAGTATTAATTGTGTCAACCAAAATGAAATTGTATACAGCAAATCAAGACACTCACAAATACAATAGGAGATTAAATATTAGTTTTCAAATTATAATTTATATATTATAACATAAATAAGACTCATATTAAGAGTTTCACCCTTCATTCCAGAAGAATGTAATTAGTTACTCATACTTTGAATAAAAACACACATAATTTTATTAAATAAAGAAAAAAAATACAACAAATGAAATGCAACACACAATACACTTTCTACAAAATTCTCAAAAGAACTCTGAAGAAAACATGAAGAAAATGAGGCACTGAACACATTTATTTATAAAAGGTGAAATGATGGGTCATCCACCTAAATGTGGATGGCCACCTTTTTTATTATTATTATTTTTTAAAAAAATATTTTGTCATTTTGCTTTTGTTTTTTTTTTGTTTTTTTTCTTTTATATATTTATATAGAAATAAATGTGTAATTAATACATCATAATCTCATTTTATTGTCAATCAAAACATGATGAATATTTTTCAAGTCCGATTTGAATCTAGTTGTACACTCTTTTGGGTTTCATGGGTCATGTAATTCAGATCTCATATCCATTTTTTATGTTGAGCTTCCAAAATAGTAATTTACCCATATAAGAAACAAAAATTACAATAAAAATATATAAAATATAAATTTAATTATTATTTCACAAATGTGCTAAATTAAATGGATTAATGAAATTACAAGTATAAAATGATTAATTTTCCTTTTAATAAATGTACACTTTTTAGTTTTCATCACACCTCCAACCAGCATATTACTAGTCCCTGTTAATTTAAGTGAAAACTTAAAATAAAAATTTGTATCCAAGTTAATAATTGTTTTATTTCTTTCTAAATTATCAAATAAGAAAAATCTCTTGTACTTTTTACTATTCTTCCATACACATAAAATAAAGTACCAATCAATTCGTTGTGCCCACAATATTCACATGTTTTGTTGAAAAGAGAGCAATATTTATGTCATAAAATTATATTAGAGTTCACATTTTTTTTGGCAATTAGAGTTTATTTATAAATACAAAAATAGTTTTTTTTTTTTGGATAATACATCTTCAATCCTTATAATGAACTTTGAGCTAGTGACTCCCTAACAAGTTGGCTTTATGACACTAAGTGTTAAGACACCCCTACAGACTTAATTGCTCGAATTTCATATGTCAAAAAAAGTTTTCGATTCTCTTAAGATTTATCTTTAACTCATGTAACGAGTTTTGGTCCAGTGACTCTCAGACCAGTAGGCCATAAGGCATCAAGTGTTAAAACATCCACACGGATTTAATTGCTCAAGTTAGAGAGGCTACTAAATCGAATTTATTCACAATTTTTTTTTTACAAACTCAAACTCTATCATTTTACGCGAACAATCACTGCTTATTGAGGTAAGATGTCTGGTTACTAAGTAAAAGCTTGATTATTTTTATTATCATATTATTTTTTTTAAACTAACTCAAGTCTTACCATTTTAAGCAAACAATCACTGCTTGCCGAGACAAGATGTCTGGTTACTAAGTAAAAGCTTGGTTAGTTTTTTTCGAATTAAAGAATAAAAAATTCATTGTATTTAGGTGTTACCTCCAACAAAGTAAAGAACTGAATATTACAAAATTTTCACTTACAACCCACGATCATATGTTACCGTTGTATGTTGATAATATCTGTCAAATGAGCATATGTATATCAAACTTAATCAATATTATGGAGAATTTACAAATTTGAATTATTTAAAAAGAAAGAAACAAAAATAACTTATTACGAAACACATTGAGATGCGTCTCAGGAGGGAAAACTCCTTATACTATTATCTCTGAACAATAATTCCACTTGATTAGTAAAAAATTTATTATTAGTTTGTGTGTAGTTTTTTTAAATAAAAACACAAAAGAAAATCAACACACAAATATTTTTTGTTTACACACAAAACATCAACAAGGTAAAAATAATAAAATTTTTGTTTTTTACAAAAAAACAACAACATAAAAATAAAACATTTTTTTTAAAAAAATACAAAAACGAAAACTATCTAGTCAATTATCCATTCCCACAAACCAAATTTAGACATTATAAACGCTGGTTTTCAGCCGAGGTCCACAATCGAGAATTTATAGATTGGGGGCACTAGCGATCCTGTAAAACAAGAGGTAGAGTAAGTGTGGAGAGTCTTCCCACCGGTGTGGTGGGTGCCGTAGGCACTCCGACGCCCAAGTCAGAAATGGGGATGAGTTGTAAATACAATAGGAGGAAACGCAAGGTCAGAAGCAACCTTGATCACCATGGATTGTCATGAGGGCGGTAGGTCGGAGGTCCAGAGGATTCTGGAGAATATGATTAAGCTGAGAGTTGTAATGCCCCATTCCCTTGTGGACTTCTTCTCTTATTTATATGCACTCGAGAGGCGTATATATTTAATGCATTTAATTGCTCGTCTGTTTGATGCTGGAAACAGTTGATCCATGAAGGGGGTAGTTATGAGTCTGAACGTTTCGTGGGCTGGCACATGATGGGTTATGATGTTATTTAGGTAAGATATTTTCTTGGGTATGGACTTGTGAAACAACTTGGATCAATATAGGCTTATAAAAATGGGCTTCCTCTGAGGGTCTTGGGTCTTTAGATTGATGGTGATGAATGTTAGGTCTTCCCCTTGTGCGTGGGCCTAAGAAAGTAATTAGGCATTGAGTCTATTTTGGGAACTGTCAAGGGGAACTGGGGCACCTTTGATATTGGTCCTGAAGCGAAAAGTAAAAAATGTCATTAACCTAAATTTGGCCCCGTACAGTTTGTCTCATACTCTCTAAGTCAATGAGTCATTGGCTTGGAGAGTACTCGTTGGTCGTGTCGTCTGAAACAAAATGGGTAAGACTACTCGTCGAGAGCATAAGTTAAATAAAGATCTAAGCACTACCTTTTATTTTGACACGTGTCGTGGTAATGTCTTCGTTGTCTGAACCAGAACGTGATTGAGTGTCTTTAATATCGTCTGGACAGTATTGTAAAAGTCTTGAATTTGACTCGACATGAGTCAATGGGGTGTCCCTAGTGAACAGAATCGGATGATGATCTCGGGTATACTTCATACGACTGGTCAGAGGACCAATGAAGTCTTCATTTCTAGAATGAATGTAGTCCAAGTCTTCAACTTGCCTTGACATGTCCCAGTTGACAGAACCAAATGATGTTCTTTGATATACTTCATACGATTGGTCAGAGGACCAAATGGAGCCATCACGTCTAGAATGAATGCAGTCCAAGTCTTCAACTTGCCTCGACATGTCCCAGTCGACAGAATTGAATGATGTTCTTTGATATACTCCATACGATTGGTCAGAGGACCAATGGGGCCTTCATGTCGTCTGGACCGAGTTTGGTCCATATCTTCAACTTGCCTCGACATGTCCCAGTTGACATAACCAAATGATGTTCCTTGATATACTCCATACGATTGGTCAGAGGACCAATGAGGCATTCATATCGCCTGGATCGAGTTTGGTCCATATCTTCAACTTGCCTCGACATGTCCCAGTCGACAGAACCAAATGATGTTCCTTGATATACTTCATACGATTGGTCAAAAGACCAATGGAGCCTTCATGTCAAGAATGAATGTAGTCCAAGTCCTCAACTTGCCTTGACATGTCCCAGTCGACAGAACCAAATGATATTCCTTGATATACTCCATACGATTGGTCAGCGGACCAATGGAGCCTTCATGTCGCATGGACCGAGTTTGGTCCATATCTTCAACTTGCCTTGACATGTCCCAATCGACAGAACCGAATGATGTTCTTTGATATACTTCATACAATTGGTTAGAGGACCAAATGGAGCCATCGCGTCTAGAATGAATGTAGTCCAAGTCTTCAACTTGCATTGACATGTCCCAGTCGACAGAATCGAATGATGTTTTTTTATATACTCTATACGATTGGTCAGAGGACCAATGGGGCCTTCATGTCGCCTGGACCGAGTTTGGTCCATATCTTCAACTTGCCTTGACATGTCCCAGTCGACAGAACCAAATGATGTTCCTCGATATACTCCATACGATTGGTCAGAGGACAAATGGAGCCTTCATGTCGCTTAGACCGAGTTTGGTCCAAATCTTCAACTTGCCCGATGATGGTCAGGAGATCATTCCCTCGACTGGTACCGAATAGGAACCTAGTCAAGTTTGCATGTCGTCTGGTACTAGATGAAGGTCTGAATCGATACTTGACTCATTTAATGAGCTTACTGGGGAATGATCCTATCGACTGGACCTGATGAGGGCCAGAAGATCAGACACTCGACTGGTATCGAATAAGACCTAGTCAAGTTTATATGTCGTCTGGACCAGATGAAGGTCCAGATCTAAAGTTGACTCAATTCGTGAGTCAATTAGGAAATATTCTTGTCGACTGGACCTGATAAGGGCCAGTAGATTATCCATTCGACTGGTGCCGAATAGGAACCTAGACAAGTTTGCATGTCGTATAGTATCAGATGAAGGTCCAGATCGGTACTTGACTCAATTAATGAGCCTACTGGGGAATGTTTATGTCGACTTGACCTGATGAGGGATAGGAGATCAGCTCTCGACTGGTGCTGAATAGGACCTAGTCAAGCTTATATGTCGTCTGGACTAGATTAAGGTCCAGATCTGAAGTTGATTCAATTTTTGAGTCAATTAGAGAATATTTTTGTCGACTGGACCTGATGAGGGCCAGGAGATTAGACACTCGACTGGTGTCGAATAGGACCTAGTCCAGCTTATATGTCGTCTGGACCAGATGAAGGTCCAGATCTGAAGTTGACTCAATTCGTGAGTCAATTGGGGAATGTTCTCGTCGATTGGACCTGATGAGGGCCAGAAGATTATCCACTAGACTGGTGCCGAATAGGATCCTATTTAAGCTTATATGTCGTCTAGACCAGATGAAGGTCCAAATCTGAACTTAACTCGACTTGAGGCAACGCGTCAACCTATGGAGCTAAAATTATACCATAGAATGGTTTTATCGTATGGGACTAGTAGTGGAGCTTCGTACGTCGTTTGGACATGGGGATCATCGTGTCGGTATTGTAGGGGTACTCAGCCGACAATGTTCTTATTGGGCATCGAGTGGTTCTTGCTTACCTCGATTTCCTAAATCGTAATAAATGTAGCGTTAATATCGAGGCCTTTTGGTGGGAAAACGAGGCGCCAAAATGAGGTAGAATATAAATAGTATCGAAGGGGTTCATTTGCTTCATTTGCAAAATCCATTCTCAAGTCGTAAGGTTGGAGAGCTCTCCTCGAATTTTCAAGGTATGCTTCATATCCCTCCTTGTGTTCTTCAATTCTTCAAGTTGTTCATAGGGTAGATTCAACTTGTTCTTGGCTAGAATATGAGTTTTAATCTTTAAATGGTTTTAGGATTTTTTTGGGTTTTGTTTGCGAGAAATTTGGGTTTGATCTTTTGTCAAATTGGTTTTAGGTTGATTCGTTGTTTGTAGAGTGATTTGATATGTCGTCTGAGGGCTGTTCGAGCTCAAGTGATACACTGATGAAGATGTATGTAGACTCGCCCTTGCGAGTCATCTCCCCATATAGGATGTATGATGGAGTATTTAGTAGTGATGAAGATATTCTGTTTGTCGAATTGGTTGAACCCTTTTAGGTATCTCTAAGGACGTGCCTCAACGATGTGTAATTCCAGCAGAGTCGAGTGGACAACCCAGTACAAGCTAGCCAACCAATATACCGACCAAAAATCCACTTAGTCGAGTGACCGAGAGGACCATGAGAGAGATGAAGATAAAATATCATTTTCCCGAGTAGGTCCAAGCGAGATTGGCCTCGTCGAGCGAATGTATAGATTTTAAGGTTCCTGGGTGGATTGGGTTTTATGAACGCCCTTTTGTAGATGGGTTTAGGTTTTCTATCCCTAATCTCGTATGAGAGGTATTAGATCATTACGAGATAGCTCATTCCCAACTAATGCCAAACACATGAATGGTGTTGATGTCGGTTGAGGTTTTGACGTACGAGTTGGGGGTTAGATTCGGAGTAAATGATATCATGTATACATATTATTTAAAGGAGCATGTAGTCGAGAATGAGAGGTACCATCTGTTCCTTCAACACAAGAGGGAGCATCTGATCACTGGGTTGACTACGAATGATCGAGGGGGATGGCAAAAGATCTATTTCTTTGTGAGAGGAGAGGGTGTATTTGGGTCGACTGGGTCTGGTCGAATCCCTGAGTATTGGGATATAACGAGTGAGTGTTTTTCTTACCTTCTTCATTTTCTTGTAGACTCAATATGTTCTAATCGTCGTTTAATTGTTTCTTTTGTAGGCTCGAATCGAAATCGTAGCTTCGACGTGACACCCGGGTCGTAGCAAACAAAAATTATTTGTTGAGTATTCCACCGCCTGAAAGGAATTGGAGGGTGGTATTAGAGGAAAAAAGATTGAGGTTGACTCCACTGTGGAATGAGATGTTCTACCCAGAAGGTATCCCCTTGCCCTTGACTAAATATATATTGGTTGTCCTTCTCATTACTTGGGTGTGTCGGATCCTCTTCGAGGAAACTTGCTTTTTGCGGACTCTAACCCCAGAAGAAAATTTGTGCTCAGTAGAGAGGATGTCGAGTCAGTTCAGGATCCCGTCGGTTGAAGAGATGCTCGAAAGGAGAAAGAAGAAAAAGGCTAAGGGGAAGGAGGTTGAAGTAGTCCCTGAGCCCCCACAGCCAAAAAGAGGTGCTCCGCCCATTCTTCCGCTGGAGGTTACCCGTAAGGCGTAGGCTGGGTCGGGGCTTCCTACGAAGAAGAGGAAGTAGTTGATTGACCCTGAAAAAGATTTAGATAATGTAGTCATCAAAATCTTGAGGAGTGGAACTGTGATGTCGGACTCATCCAGTGTGTTCGGATTTACTGAGGGGCTATTGCTAGAGGAGGACGAGTGTCGACTCTTAAGATTGGGACCACTCGAAGCGGCGAAGAGGGCTGTCGCTCGAAGCTATGAGGTAACCACTTATTGAGTATTTCCTTGCCTCTTTGATTTCTTCTACTAACATTTGATCCTTCTATTGTAGACTCTTGAATGTGCCATCTTCCAACAGAAGTATGTGGAGGCCAGTCTGAAGAAGTCAATAGACATGGAGAAGTCGAATGCAGCTCTGCGAAGGGAACTGGCTGAAGCTAAAGCTATTTTGGACGACTCCAAGAAGAAGGCAAAGGAAGCTGAGAATGAAGCCAATGCCATGAAAACCAAATTGGAGACGACGTCGACGGAATTGGAGGCCTCTAAAGGGGGCGATGTGTTGGAGGGTCAGAAGGCTGAGTTGCTGGATAGATTGGATGGAGTGGCCATGGAAGCCATTGTTAAAGATAAGTGCACCCTCATGAAGCAATACTTATCTGGAGAACACAACAATTGGGATCCCAAAAAGTGGATTACACTAGGGGAAAGGTTGGAGGTTGGTCTCTCTCTGTCGATTGAGGACACCGAAGCAGATGGAGGGCACGAGGTCAATTCCAAAGAAGTTGCAATTGATGAGACTGAATGGGCCATTGTTAAGACGATTGAAGATTTTCCGACAGTCAGTGACCCGGTCGATAAGGCTATTGAGGCTGCCATGGAAGAGTACGAACCAGTGCAGCCTATGGAGACTGGTCCTCTCACTCGGCCAGTTGATCCAGTCAAGCCTGTCGAAGGCCAAGAAGCTTGATGTAGTTTCAACTTTTTGGCTTTGATTTTTGTAATATTGGCTTAAGTCTTGATGTATAGACAATGTTCTCATTTTTAATATAAATTTCAATTGTCGTCTGGATGAAAATGTATATCTTCTCTGTCATCTGAATGGAGTCGAATCGTTAGAAATGCGTTCAATTAAAAATCAAACTTGGCGGAATTACAGAAAAAATAACTAAAAAAATCGAATGATATGCGCGCCCCTTAGTCGTAGGATAATGATTTGTCGAGAGATTCATTAGTCACCAAATATGATTATTATCTGTAGAAATCCCTGAGGTGAATGGCATTCCAACTGTTATGGATATGTCAACCATCTTCCGTTTTCAGTTTGTAGGCTCCATGACCTGTAACTTTCGTGATGATGTATGGACCTTCCCATGTAGGACCAAGTTTGCCATCTTTAACTCCCTTTGTAATTTAAAAGACTTTCCATAGGACCCAATTTCATTCTTTGAATGTTCTACTCCTCAAATTTTTGTTGAAGTGTTTGGACATCCTCTGTCGCTAAGCTGCAAGTCGTATGGACGTGTTTTCCCTAAGTTCGTCGATGGTGCCGAGACTGTTGGTCAAGAGTTTCCTATTGGTATTCTCGTCAATCCATTGATATCGTGGCGAAGGGACATTAAAATCGGTTGGAATGACCGCCTCGACGCCAAATATTATGGAGAATGAGGTTTCACCAGTAGAAGATCTCAAACTCGTCCGGTACGACCATAAGACTCCTGAGAGTTCATCTGTTCATGCTTCTTTTACTTTCTCCAATCTCTTCTACATAGTATTCATTAGGGTTTTATTGGAAGACTCGGCTTGACCGTTGGCTTGTGGGTAGCGCATGGTGGAGAAGCTCAGTTTGATTCCCCAACTTCTGCAAAAATCTTGGAATCGATGACTGATGAATTGAGATCCATTATCAGTAACGATCTCCCTGGGTAGTCTGAAACGACAGATGATGTTCTTCCATATGAAGCTTTGTACTTCTTTATCCCTTACCCTCGTGAAGGCTTCTGCTTCGATCCATTTAGAGTAGTAGTCTGTCAATGCCAGCATGTAAACTCATTGCCCCGAGGCGACATGGAGTTTCCCAACGATGTCCATTCCCCATTTCATGAATGGCCAATGGTGTTAGGGTTGGTGCTCAGAGTTCCAATCTGAATCGTATTTATGTCCGATTCATAAATACTAGCAATTCTATTTTCCATAATATTACTTATTTAATGGTAGCACCATTATCTTTTATACACTTATTCGATCTAATCACGATTAGATATCTGATTACAATTAGATCGAAACTGAATCTGGTTAAGTGATACATGTATATTAGACAAAGACCCTAGGATTTACAATACAGTGCGCAGTTACAACGTAGTTTGTAATTGATATTGGGAAGCACATTATAAGATGTATATCCTTAAATAAAGTTCCTAGTCAAGATTTACTAACACGTGTCGGTTAGTAAAATCCGTTGAGACCAGTACATGTCGTATTCGTGACTTGATCCGATTGTTTATCCCAGTGAACCATGAGTCTCGGGAGACTCATATAGACATGTAGGTATTTATTTGATAAGACACTGAACGACTCACTGAAGATTTCCTAATAGATGGTACACCAACGTCAATAGGAATCTTCAGGAGTTGAGCGAGCATAGTGGTCCTTCGACTTGAGATACCACAATAGGATATATGAGTTATCCTTCACACTTTGATGGCAGTCACGTCAATGATCTATTCATGATCAGACCTCCGTCTATTCGTTGGGTGTGGACTGATGCTCATGATATCCAGTGCGTATCAAGATAGGATCCGTCGGTCCTGTGTACAGGGCATATGCATCCTCACGTGTTTACGATCTAGTAAATCCATGGTCATGGTATAACATCGGAAATCAATTCCGAGTGTTATTTAGAGACCGTAAATTGAAAGTCGACTGTATCATACCGAACAGATTTGACGTTTTTATCTATATCCCATGTATAATACGAATAGCCTGTGACGGAGAGACTATACGTATGCAATGACCTCGGCTTGCATAGTTTAGCGAGATTATCCGTGGTCGTCATAATCCATGAGTGGGTGGATTATGGACATGAAATTGGATTCTGTGACGGATAAACCTAAACTCAAAGAGTCCCACAATATGAAGTGTACTCGTTGAGCACTTGGCAACTCGATATGAATAATACAGATTATTCATAATACTTCATCGGATTAAGTGAGTTAATTTGGATCATTTAATCGGTTAAATGATTACACATGCATTAGAGGATTTTGGTCAATCGTAATTATTGTGTATTTATACTTGATACATAATACGATTAGATACACATTAATTATTCGTCAAATGAGATTTTGACACATGCCATAAATATATGCATTTGTTATTTATTGCAAATAAAATACATATATAATAATAATTATATTAATTGATTATTTGAACATTTAATTTTTAAATATTTAAATGATTAATTAATTAAATTTTTTCATAAATGTTATGAAATTTTTTTATTTATTATTGGAACAAATGGCATGACTTTTAAATTAGGCTAAATGTGTACAAATTTGATTTGTTACTTAAAAGCTTAATTCATTTAATTTTATTAAAATGGAAAAAGACCAAAATGCCTCTTCTATTTACCTAAGTCGGTCATCTTGGATTTTAAAAGGGAAAAATGTTTTCATCTTCTTTCATTCAACACCATGACCGACCAAACTCAATAACAAAATCTCTAAATATTGGTTTGAAGAAACCGTGAAGAAAAGAAGGAAAATCAAGAAAAAGGCTAAGGATTTAGGAGATTTAAGGTAATTCTTCAAAACCCTATGCTTAGAAATTTAGTTTATTATTTTCTTGGTGATCTAGAAATGTTCTAGGGTTCCTTTAATTCTGAATTTTGGGGCTTTTGATGTTGTTTGATGGATTTGGAAGTTTGGATGCATGTGTGAAGAGAATTGGATGGAATTAGTATAATTAGTATCCAATTTGCTCATTTGATGATGAGTTGTTATTCTAGAGTGTTATGGCCAATCTTGTAATGCCTAGAATTTTTCTTGGGTGATTCATATGTGGTGACTTGATTTGGTGTTGTTGATTAATTAGATTAATCTTGAAAATTTGGATTTAAAGCATGAAATTTGTCAAATTCATTTTCTGGATCAGACCTGTTCTGTTTTTGATGATGAAAATGATGAAATATGAATGTATTGGATGTGTTTTGGGAGTTGGAATAATTACCAGAAAGTGTTTCGGAGTTGAAATAAGCGGAAACTCCCAAAAATAGTGTTACTAGGTGACTTTTGAGCCAACCGGGTGACAGCTATCCAAATAGTGAGTTCATCGATGTTCGGGCAGCCCATGAACTGTCCTAACATTATTGAGGCTGACCTGGACAGTCCCCATAAGTGTCGGGTTTTCGGTTCAGTCAAAAATATGTTTTAGGCCATTTTGCGGAAAAACGATTTTCGTAAACGTTTCGCGACGTTTCAACCTTATTTATGTTGATATTTGATATTGAATAAATAGGTTTAGGTGAAATATGAATAAAGTATTCATATTAGATATTGAATAATTTATTCGGTAATTTGAAAAAGTTTTAAATTATGATTCCGCCCGAACCGCGCTTCCGCTGCGCCTATCGCCTAAAACCCCAACAAAAATGGTATCAGAGAAGGTCTAATTCTTCATCTATTACATTATTCATGCTTTATATTTGATAATTAATCCAATTTTAATGTTCACACATGCATATAATTTAAATGTGTTTATTGACTTTTCGGTTCTACGCTAACGGAAATGTAACGGAAATTTAATAGTTAAATTAAGTTATGTTTTCTATAGGTAGAATTGAATTGTTTAGAAAATGATTTAGATTAAAATTCGGCATTTGATGTAGAGTATAGCTTCCTGAGGAAAATCTCCGCTTAAAAAATGGTTGTTAAGTGACGTGTATTGGATACATGTTTCTTGGTCCGTCTTGTCAGTACGGTTTATTGGTATCTTTCTATAACTGCATCTGAGATCGTGCCAAAGTTGTGAGGGTGTAGGTTATAGAATTATTATCCATACCGATTGTATATTGATACTGGACAAATTCAAGTGAAAGTGGAAATCCTGAACGTGCCAAAGCTATTAGGACTACATCAGTAGCTTGAGTTTATCATTGACGAGTGAAGCGGATACGCCTCCTTGTGAACGTGCCAAAGTTGTCATAACAAGAAATGATCAGGACCAAAACCAAGAGTCACTGGTGAGTGATTGAAAAAGAGTTGTCTACCTAATGAATATATGTAGGCGAGATCGTACCAAAGTTGTGAGTATAAATATATTCATGGGATCCTACTCTCACTATAGAATTCGATTTAATTATTGAATTCCCGTTGTCCGTTGGGGATTACGATATTACGTAAAGTAGTGGGAAACACTGCTGAGTTTAAAATCCATAACTTAAGTAGTGTGTAATTTTATGGAAAATACTGCTTTCGTTTTCTTTTTATTCTATATTGTTAATAGATTTATACTTATAATCCACTGCATAGCATATTACTTGAATATGTTTTCTGACTTTACTTATGATTGCATAATTCTAGAATAGGTTCTAGAAAGACGATAGACTTAGATGTTGTTAGATTAGTTGAAACCATCAGGAACTGTTGTTCCGATTTTCTTGAAAATCAAGATGGTTTGTGACTTAGTTACTAAGTCACGTTAGGTAATCTAAATGGATATCTGGTTTAGGATATAGTAATCTATTAAGAATAGTTTCTTGTGCAGAAAAAATTTACACGAATTAGTTCATGTCTCAAGATTCTTGACTGCATTAAGAAAACTCATTTAGTATTTGTTTATCTTTTAATGACGTTTCTTGACTTTAGTGACTTTTAGAAGTCACGTGTTTGACACAATTTGCTAATCAATCATTCGCAATTGTTGTGAATAATTGGACACAAATTATAAAGCTAAAGAAATGAGATACGTATAGTTGTGTATAAAGAATATCGATTCTCACAATACGACAACTGTATGTATTGGATACCGGATCTCCCGTCTAGTTATTTAAAATAATGTTTAATAAATATTTTGATATTTATATCAGAACTTGTGACTATTGGATAGTTACTTGTTCTGTATAAACAGTTGTTACATATGTTAAGATGACTAGTAGTGTCATTAATGAAAAGATAAACATTAAGAAAATATTCAGTTAACTAAATAACATATAACAATGTTTTATGAGGTTTTATCACATGAGCATTAAGTGCTTGTTCCGTATGGTATAGGATGGTCTGATACGAGATCACACCACATATCCTTATCCATTTAATGAATATTGTATTCAGGATGTGATTAAATCTCATTTAACCAATGATCGTCGTTGGACCACAAGATTTATTAGACTAATACATTGGATGTATGTAGTTTAATAAATTAGAAATTACCGTAGATAGTTTTCTTTACTCCGTAACTTAGTTGATGAATTGTCATGACTTGGTTACGTGTTTCTAATAGAGAACATGTTGAACGTCTTGAATGGTTCAAGAACATTCAATATGTTTCTGATGAAACACATATAGAATATTTTGAATGGTTCAAAGATATTTTATTTGAAGTGTTGAAAACTATAAAATTTATTGTGAGTCTTTGAATTGTTCGAAGATGTTTGATATGATCAAACACATGATTTTAAGGCAATTAGTTCTAAAGTTATTTAATGAATATGATTCTTACTCAATATTAAACTTCCGCGATTCCATTTTGATGGAATTGGTCAGTGGGAGTTATCGAATCTTATATGATTTGATTAGTTGATATTTAGTGTTACCGAATTAGTTTCAATACTCTTGGGGTTATACTCCAGTACAATTTGATTTGTTACTTAAAATATTAATTCATTTAATTTGATTAAAATAGAAAATGACCAAAATGCCCCTTCTATTTACCTAAGTCGATCATCTTGGATTTTAAAAGGGAAAAATATTTTCATCTTCTTTCATTCAACACCATGGCCGACCAAACTCAATAACAAAAGATCTAAATATTGGTTTGAAGAAACCATGAAAAAAATAAGGAAAATCAAGAAAAAGGCTAAGGAATTTAGGAGATTTAAGGTAATTCTTCAAAACCCTATGCTTAGAAATTTAGTTTCTTGTTTTCTTGGTGATCTAGAAATTTTCTATGGTTCCTTTAATTCTAAATTTTGGGGCTTTTTATGTTGGTTGATGGATTTGGATGTTTGGATGCATGTGTGAAGAGAATTGGATGGAATTAGTATAATTAGTATCCAATTTGTTCATTTGATGATGAGTTGCTATTCTAGAGTGTTATAACCACTCTTGTAATGCCTAGAATTTTTCTTGGGTGATTCGTTGATATGTGGTGACTTGATTTGGTGTTGTTTATTAATTAGATTAATCTTGAAAAATTGGATTTAAAGCATGAAATTTGGCAAATTCGTTTTCTGGATCAGACTTGGAAGTGTTCTATTTTTTTTTTTTTTTTATGGTGAAAATTATGAAATTTAAATGTATTGGATGTGTTTTGGGAGTTGGAACAATTGCTGGAAAGTGTTTTAGAGTTGAAATAAGCGAAAACGACCAAAAACGGCGTTACCGAGTGACTTTTGAGCCAACCGGTTGATGGCTATCCAAACAGTGAGTTCGTCACTGTTCGGGCAGCCCATGAACTGCCCTAACACTAATGGGGCTGACCTGGGCAGTCCCCATAAGTGTCGGGTTGTCAGTTCAGTCAAAAACGCGTTTTAGGCCATTTTGCGGGAAAACGGTTTTCGTAAAAGTTCGCGACGTTTCAACCTTATTTATGTTGATATTTGATATTGAATAAATATGTTTAGGTGAAATATGAATAAATTATTCATATTAGATATTGAATAATTTATTCGGTAATTTGAAAAAGTTTTAAATTACGATTTCGCCCGAACCGCACTTCTGTTGCGCCCATCGCCCAAAACCCCAACAAAAGGGATAAAGTAGGACTGAGCTTCTCTGGTGGGAGATGTGAGACTGGGGCGAACCTTTGGCATTTCTTATATTTACGAGCAAAATCAATAGCGTCGACTCGCATCGTTGGCCAGTAATACCCGGCAGTGTGGGCTCGACATGCGAGACTCCTTCCTCCCGAGTGATTTCCACATTCTCTTTTGTGTAATTCGGCTAACATATAACACGCTTCTTCGGGAGCAAGGCACTTGAGGTATGGTCCGGAAAGTGATCTTCTCAGAAGTTGATTGTCGTAGAGTGTGAACCGTGCAGTTTATTGTTGGATCTTTCGAGCGACCACCTTATCTGTTGGTAGTGTGCCTTCCTCTCAGTACTTGATGAACAGAGACATCCACGAGTCGACTTGGTCAATAGAAGCGATGAATCCAGCATTTTCTTTTTCAATGGCGGGCCGCTGTAGATACACTACCGGTATGGCTTGAATATTATCTCCCTGTATGGTGGATCCGAGAGTAGCCAGGGCATCCGCGTGAGTGTTTTCTGTTCTGGAAATTTGTGAGATTGCGAAAGATTCTAGTGTGGACTGGATTTCTTTCACCTTTGATAAATAAGCTTCCATTTGGGCTCCGCGAGCTTAGAAGATCGTTGGAGTTGGTTGACAATTAATTGAGAATCTGATGTCGCTTCAACCCTCTTCGCTCATAATTCTTTAACCAGGCTTAATTCGGCTATCAAGGCTTCATACTCGGCCTCATTATTGGTAGTCTTGAAGCCACATTTAATTTCTTGCTGTATGACATCGCATGTGAGGGTAGTGATCACAACTCCTAATCCGGAGCCTCGTCTGCTGGATGATATGTCGACTGTAAGTTTCATATATTAGTAGTCTGGTTACAATGCACCTCTTTTTCTGCATCGGCTTGTAGGCTGGGACTGAAATCTGCCACGAAGTCTGCAAGAGCTTGAGACTTGATGGCGGTGTTGGAATTCTATAAGCATCACAAGATCATTTCAAGCAATGAAAATAACATGTGAATACATCACGGAGTTGCGGAAAACTCACATCGATCGGTTGAGCGACGCTACGACGAACAAAAAATTCAGTTTCTGCTCATGGATGGTCACGGCACTGGCTATTTCTGCAGTCCCCATTTTCGGCTTCAATCATCATTCGTTAAGCTCCAAGCTTCGTCAAATGATTCCAAGCTCATGGGTGGACTTCCCTATCACCTTTGCATGTCTCTCAGAGTGCTAGCTCTTGATGATTTTGCCGCAAAATCATCACACTTTGCTTCCCATTGCTCTCGGTATTTCCCAGAAAAACCAGAACAAAATAGCCCAAATGGGCGTGAAGAAGAGAAGAAAAATGGCTCCAATTTTTTGTGAGCCAAGAGAGAGAGAAATGAAAAATGTGTAATGTGTTTTTGGTAATTGCTTTTTCAAAATCATATACCAAATTTTGGCTTTAAAAAGTCAAACCAATTAAAGCTTTCAACCACCAACATCAATCAATCACATAATCACATCAATCAATCAAATTATCACATCACTCAAAGTGATATGTGATTTGACGCTTGATGTGACTAATGATTTGACGCTTGATGTGACTTGCGTGCCGCGCTAGAATTCGAAATGCGAATGCGCTCAGAAACACTCTCGGGCTCGGGTTCGCTAATTCTAAATTAACGAATTTCCGTTGCGACGTAATTAAATGATTTTGCCTAGCGAAATCACTATTCACATTGCTAATGAATTAATTCTAAATTAATTCGTTCGCCCGAATTAAAATCTAATTTCAATTCCGCGTCGAAATCTAATTTCGTATAATATATCGAATATATTATTTTATCGATTAATTCCAAATTAATCGTTCTCTCTGTTTAAATGATATTTTATCTCAGATAAAATGTCTCTGTTATTAATCCCATATTAATTTTCTCTATCATTTATTAATCCCAGATTAATTAAAAGTGCGAGTCATACGTCATCGGTGAATCTTCGGGAAGCGACTCATGAGATCCCCATATATATTGGTAGTAAATCTGGTCGTCGGACTATCCGAATACGTAAGTACCTCGTACTACGTTTATACCGATTTACAAGACAATGTTGGCTTCTAGCAAAGCGCCATGCCTACCCAATTCTCCAGAAATATCCTTACAGGAATATAAGGATCTATATCAGGCGTAGTATACGTAGTATCGCGTATTTCGATCCAGTATCGGATGATCACGTGCTAGGCCTGGGGCTGGAATTGTGTCTGCCTCGTACGAAGTTCATGTCGGATGTCTGGTAACTAGTCTCTATAATCGGATATACATGACCTTGTCATAATATCCCGATAGCTGCAACATTTAAGAGAACTAGTCCCGTATCCTACTTGACCATCATCTCCACCATAACTAAAGTGATACTTCCATCTTGACATCACACCCAATACACTACGATTCTCAATATACCCAGAAGAGGCGTACACAGAACCGGTTAAAGCCCTGGACGACCAAAACCAAAGCATATTGATTGTCGAAAGTATTAGTGGTGCAAGTCTCAGGTTAAGACCAAATACACCTACCCTGAATTCGGACTTCCATAGACACATAGTTATACTACCAATGGAACTCTGAATGGGTCTATCCAGAGCGAAGTTGTTTCCCGTACCATCGGTAAAACACAACCTCCTATTACACTTGCATGAGTATCCTATACCCAAATATATGAGAACTATGTCGTTGTGCCCTCACAACGCGCACAAGTGTAATACTAGTCTTTTACGTATTTATCGATGTCCGATCTCGATAATACTCTGACTAGGGATATTTAATGATTTATCCTTCGTGGACTGATACTGTCTTATATCATTCTCAATCCAGGAACAAATCATAAGGACCTCCTATCATTTATACATCTTGGTGATCTAATCACAAATGATAAGAGAGCAATCTCATATGTCACATAGTTAATTTGTACAACAACACCATGATCTTTACAAATAGTGACGATATGGGTCATAATTGTCCAACAATCTCTCACTTGGCCTATAGCCAGTCGCTCGAGTGTCCTACACCCGAACTATGTATGGTTGGCTCAAATTGCTGAGAAAAGGCTTTCGTCAGCGAATTTGCATGATTATCATCTGATGCGATTTATATGATCATCACATCGCCACGATGTATGATCCGAACGAATCAGACGAATATCGAAGTATTTATCTGGATCGTTGATGAGACCATTAATTCCTTAGCATGCGCTGAAGCCTAGCTCAGCGGCTAACAGAACTACTCCTAATCTAATTAGGATTTATTATCGACCCAAATGGCTTCTATTGCTGCCTCAGCTAGGGGTGGGCAAAAAAAACCGACCGAACGAACCAAACCGCAAACCGAACCAAACCGGACCGAATTTACGGTTTTTTTTCTAACGGTTCGGTTTGCGGTTCGGATTGGCCCACCCCAAACGGATTACGGTTCGGTTCAGGAGCTAATCCGAACCGCACCTGTTAAACCGAACCGAACCGTTATAATTAAAAAAATTATATATTTTTATAAAAAAAAATTTCTATTTTTCTTTTAATTTTATTATATGTTTTCTTTTAATTAGTATGTTAATACTTTTATTCTTAAATTTATTTGTTAATACTTTTATTCTTAAATTTTTTATTTTATGGTAGCATCATTATTCTTGAAAGTAAGATGTTGAATTTGTCTCTTAATTAGAACGATGGTAGCATTAAGGTAATTTTTTAAAAATACAAGAATTAATTGTGCCTCATTTTTCAATCCTTAATGGAGTGCATGTGTTCCCTGGAGTCACAGCTTACACCCTAGCACTTCATAATATTTGTTGGATAGACTATTTTTTTTTTGTCTTCACTTAAGTGTAAGAAAATTTATTTTAAATATAATAATCCGTAAACCGAACCGAACCAATCCGTAAACCGCTGGTTTAAAAATTTTTCAATCCGAACCAAACCGTTATTTAATGGTTTGGTTTGAGAGGTAAAAAATCCGAACCGTAAAATATGGTTTGGTTCGATTTTTAGCAAAAACCGAACCAAACCGAACCGCGCCCACCCCTAGCCTCAGCTGCAGGAATAACCCGCATTTGTTGTTTATTCGGTAACAGTATCTTGCTTGGAAGATTCCAGCTCACTGTTCCGTTATTCAAACTGTATAGTACCGTTTGCGACTTTTAGTCATTTTATTGGTTTGGAAACTTGCAGTAGTGATCCCAGTCACTTCAATTTCTCATTCTACATAGTCTAAGACATCATCCTTAGTTCTCTAAGATACAAAAGGATGTTCTTAACTTCAATCCAGTGACTATCACTTGGATTGGCCTGTTTGTGAATCCATATGCTCAAAGCGTATGAGACACCAGGTCACATACATTTTTCAATGTACGGTTTCACGTAGAGTATTTATGAAAGCCAAGCTTTCACCGATTATTTATGGGAATTTCATTTTCAAGAAATGACATATAATCATTATTTATAGGACAACCACTGTCAGTGCGCTCCCACTAACCTCCTTATATACACAAGAATCATTTCATTTTGAATTAAATCATAAACTATTATCATTACATCAAAACAGTAATTCTAAGAACTTAATGCTTGCTTCAATCCAAAAATGGATCGAACAATCCGCAAACCTTGTTTTCTAGTTTTGGTACGACAAAACTGCCAGGATGTTGTAAACATCCTCCAAAAGGTTTCCTTTTCAGGAAAGCGATTTTCCCGTAAAGCTGTCATATTTCATAAATGAAACATGCAGCTTAAGCAAGTATTATCCAAATGGATTTACCATGGCAACAGGTAAAAGGTTGAATCGTAATCAACACAATGTTGATAACGATACATTTCCGCTAAAAGCCTAGCTTCATGTGTTTGTATGTTGCCATCCATGTATGTCTTTCTTGAAGACTTATATAGTACAAATAGGCACAATGCCTTGCGGTACATCAACTAGTATCCAAACATAGTTGATATACATGGAATCCATTTCGGACTCATGGCACTTTGCCATAATAGGGAGTCGATACCTTGTATCACTTCCTCATACGTAGTCAGTTGGTATTCCTCAATAAGATTGACATCTTTATGAGGTGAGATCAGAAACTCATACCCCAGGTTGTTTTCTGACTCTCTCCGACTTACGTGGTTCTTGTGTATTCGAAGATTACTGGTATAGTTTCATCCCTGATGAACTATTTATGTTCCATTAGGAATCGGTGCCTTGAATAGTATTACTCCGATTTTCATCGAGTTTTACTATCCTCCCACTTACCACTGCATATCAGTATTCCTCTTAGGAAAACCGCATGGTGAGCAACAATTAAATTGTTCTCCCGTGAGATGTATAAATATTATACTTTGGTTTCCCTAGGATAACCAATTACAATTGGCACTTATCCAATTTGGGTTCTAGTTTGATATCATCCAAATATATGCCTAGCATACCCAAATATTCAGAAATGAGAAACCCGATTTCTTTCCTGTTTATATCTAATATGAATTCTGTCAAACAAATTTTATGGAACTTTATTCAAAATAAATTATGCACTGTTTATGCTTATCCGTTGAAGGAAATGGTAGCTCAGAGCGACTCATGATTAACCTTATCATGTCCAACAAAATTCGGTTTATCCTTTTGGACACACTATCAAATTGACGTGTTTCGGGAGGAGTCCTTATTGAAAGAATATTTTACTCTTTCAAGTATATTAGAAACTTATTGCTTAATTATTTTCCATTGCGGTCTTATCGTGACGGTTTAATACTTTAGCCGATCTGTTTGTCTATTTCGTGTCGAAACTGAAAAAGTTTCCGATTTGTGTTTCAAAAGAAACAGATAACTATAACGCGATGCCACATCCGTAAAGGTCACAAAATATTCATATCCACATATAGCCTAGCTAGACATGGCCCACTTGCTTCACTATGAACTAGGGCTAACAGATCGGTGGCATTTTCACTTTTACCAAGTAAATGTGTTATAGACACTTTGCCCAATAAACTAGATTCGTAGACTTTATTTGAATGAAATCAAATCAGCCCTAGTACCCACTCTTCGAAAGTGTGGATATACGAGTCTTGTTTAAATATGTCCCAGACATCAATGCCACAATATGTTTCATCTGATCAAATCAGTTTGAGCTATTTTTTTGTCATGTTATATGTTTGAGATATATTTATATTCAAAATATAAATAATGTTATTCACATCTAATGTGTTTATCTCAATATCATCTTTATATAATAAAAAACTTTAGTGTTCTAGAATATAAAGGTTCACCCGCAGCAGGTTAAACACTGATATAAAGATAATGTTTCTAGTCAAACTAGTCACATTACAACAGTTTCCTAATTTAAGTACACACCGGAAGGTAGTTCCTAAACTTAGGTATCTACGGTTAAAACAGCGACTTTCGTCCCGTTTGTAATTCGCAGATTAATCTCCATTGAAGTCAGTATCCTGTTCATAACAGATTCTGAACATCAATACATATATTTTATGTATCACACTAAGTATTTAAAATCCAATTTTAATACTAGAAGTGAACATAATGTGACAAACATATTTGAAGTCAGATTCTTGCTTGTCTTCAATACCTTCATATCTACTTTGTCCAAACGGCTGTCACGCTTCCGCGATCCCGTTTGCCACAATTTAGGTAGACATTCTGGGATATGTCATTTATCTTCCTAGAAGATTATAATGATTTTGCATTTGCCCTTTTCTATATTCCAGAAGCCTTTGGCCAAGCCTTGGCCTTCTAGAATATCGAAGTAAGGTGCGCCTTGCGCTACTTACCTTATTGCAAACTTTGACTTTGTCTCATTGAGAACAGTCATTAACCCTCCAACTCCAAGAGTTATTATTGCAATTATAGTACTTCTAAAATCTAAGTATAGATTTATGAAAATCCTTCAATTTCATTATCATACTTTAAGGATCTAACTCTTAGTTCTGACAAAGAAATTAAGGAGTCTATTTAGCAAATATGATGGATTAAGCACTAAAGTTATCATCACATAAATCTTCCAAAGATTATGCTCTACTATTTGCTTAACTCCGGGCTTATGCATAATATGTTATTTTATCAAATGAAGTAACTTATTATTTTCCAGGACCATCCTGAAACTTTATTCCCAATTTGAAAATTAAATCATTTAAATACATTTTCCCTAGGATCATGTTTTAAATGTCAATCTTTCAATTTTATTTTGATTCTAATAGTCCAACTATTTAATCAACGATTTCTGTACTATTTATTATAATGATTACTATAGTCCAACTATTTAATCAACTATAATTAATTAAATCAAATATATTGATTACTATAATCCAATTATATAATCAACCATAAATGAATTATTTGAATACAGTCCAACTGTTTTATTAAAACAATATTTAAATATTAGTCCAACTAACATTTAATTTATTTGACGAATGATATTTGTTTGAGCGCGTATGTCAAGTAATTAAATGAATATTGCAAATTCAATTCTTGCCTCCACTATTTTCGGCGAGCCTCTAACCCTCTGTCGAGTACTCGGGAAACCGTGTTTCCTAGTGGGCTAGGATCCCGTTAAATATCACACAATCTTGACTTTGGCCAACAAATTGTATGATAATTAACTAGGTAGATCTCTAAGATCAATTGGATCCAATCCAATTCCTAGATCTAGTAGGGGGACATCTAAGTCCGAAACATATATCTTATATATGCCAATATATCCAATATATTGCCTAACCTTTTTCCTCTGAATCAACTAAGCATTGGCTTTGGCACAACAAACTTAGTGATCCCAGTTAAGCGTGACTAATTGACCATGGAAAGCTTCGTAATCAATGTCGATGGACAATAAATGGTCTTGACTTTGGCCAACAAACCACAACTTGGACAAGACACTGATATGGAACAAAGCTCTCGTGATTCAAACACATCCTCGACTGACAAAGGCCTTGACTTTGGCCAACAAGCCAATGCCAGTCTTGGATCTTGAGTAAGAATCACTCAATGGAAGGAAAAACACTTAATATTGTTTGAGGGTTTTTCGCGTGCAAATTGGCAACCAATTTATTATCTTTGTTAAGGTCTCATCATCATACACCCTTAAACATGCATTCTAAACACATAATAAAGCGCGTATAAATAAAATAATAATGATATGCGGATGGATACTTTACACATTGATCCTAGATCAAATCTCTCACTTTCTCTCTCCCGCTAGCACAAGTTTTGCTTCTACCCGTTACACTACACTTCTAAAGAAACCTCATTTACATTGAGGGGAATATGTGAGAAGAGAATACAAAGAATAAGGAGGTGATAAGGCTAGACTCGCAGGTCCAATTAATAAATCAAATTTATTACAACAATTTCTAAAATTGCCACACCCATCTAATATCCATCCGATATACATTATTGATGCATCGCAACCATGTATTCACACAAGCATATTATCAATCAATCTAATCAAAATAATTAATCTGATAATTAATGACCATCCAATGTTCAAACAACGATTTGATTTTGCTCGAGTCAAACTCGTTTTGCGAATAAGTACTTAAAGTACGAATTCTCGAATTAAATTAAACTACAAAATTAAATCCAATTCAATTTGTATTTAATACTAATTCGCTATTTAATTACAAATTAAATATTACACTTTATTAACGAACCTTTATGACTTAAATTCCAAATTTAATCGTTACGGGTCTCAAAGCCCGATTAATATCCAATATTAATTTAATTAAAGTCCAATGAGCTTTTAATTAATTTCTTTAAGGCGTGGACTTTTGGTCAACTCGGGTCAAACCCAATAACCAAAGTCCAATCTGGGAGTTACCCCATAAGCTCAGAAATCAATTTAGGCCCATTAGGCCCAATTAAACTTTAAAGGTCCACTAGTCGCATTTGGGCTTTATGGATGCGATTTTGGGCCCAATTGGATCCAACCAATTTAGCCTAAACCCATCTTGGTACAACCAAACCCAATAAGCCCTATAAAAACATAACAAGCTCATTTTAACAAAATAGGCCCAAATAATTAAATTGCCAAATTCCAAATTCTCAATTTAATTACACAAAGTGTATTACACAATTAATTACCCAATTAACATTTCTAAAACATCAATTAGCCTAATTAATCATGCTTATCATCATTAAATTATGTCCAACACAATTTAACAAAAATCAAACCCAATTACATGCTACACTAGCCTCGGCTTTGTGGGGGAAATTATGTCCAATTTTTAATCCAATCCAATTGAATCCAATTCAACATTAAATCAACATTCCCAATTGTTTCCAAGTCATCCAATGAATCAAAAAACAAAAATCCAAGACATTATGGCTTCTCAAGGATTCGGCCAAGCCTCCAAAATTGGGGGAAAATGTTCCAAACACAATTTCATCAAATTGATCCAATCAACCCTCAATTAAACATCAATTAAGCATATTAAATCATCCAATTTCATTATTCATGCTCAAAATCAATTTTACCCAATTTTAACCCTAAATCATTTTCATGCTCAATATTGGCTCAAGATACCACTGTTGGAATTCTCTAAGCATCCCAAGATCATTTCAAGCAATGAAAATAACATGCGAATACATCACGGAGTTGTGAAATACTCACATCGATCGGTTGAGCGACGCTACGATGAACAAAAAATTCAGTTTCTGCTCATGGATGGTCACGGCAGTGGCTGTTTCCTTCAGTCCCCATTTTCGGCTTCAATCATCATTCGTCATTCTCCAAGCTTCGTCAAATGATTCCAAGCTCATGGGTGGACTTCCCTATCACATTCACATGTCTCTCGGAGTGCTAGCTCTTGATGATTTTGCCGCAAAATCATCACACTTTGCTTCACATTGCTCTCGGCATTTCCCAGAAAAACCAGAATAAAAACAGCCCAAATGGGCGTGAAGAAGAGAAGAAAAATGGCTCCAATTTTTTTGTGAGCCAATAGCGAGAGAAATGAAAAATGTGTAATGTGTTTTTGGTAATTGATTTTTCAAAATCATATACCAAATTTCGGCTTTAAAAAGTCAAACCAATTAAAGCTTTCAACCACCAACATCAATCAATCAATCAATCACACAATCACATCAATCAATCAAATTGTCACATCACTCAAAGTGACATGTGATTTGACGCTTTATGTGACTAATGATTTGACGCTTTATGTGACTTACGTGCCGCGCTCGAATTCGAATTGCGAATGCGCTCGCAAACACTCCTGGGCTCGGGTTCGCTAATTCCAAATTAATGAATTTTCCGTTGCGACGTAATTAAATGATTTTGCATAGCGAAATTACTATTCACATCGCTAACGAATTAATTCTAAATTAATTCGTTCACCCGAATTAAAATCTAATTTCAATTCCGCGTCGAAATCTAATTTCGTATAATATATCGAATATATTATTTTATCGATTAATTCTAAATTAATCGTTCTCTCTCTTTAAATGATATTTTATCCCTGATAAAATATCTCCGCTATTAATCCCAGATTAATTTTCTCTCTCATCTTATTAATCTCAGATTAATTAAAAGTGCGAGTCATACGTCATCGGTGAATCTTCGGGAAGCGACCCATGAGATCCCCGGATATGTTGGTAGTAAATTCAATCGTCGGACTATCCGAACACGTAAGTACCTCGTACTACATTTATACCGGTTTACACGACAATGTTGGCTTTTAGCAAAGTGTCATGCCTACCCAATTCTCCAGAAATATCCTTACAGAAATATAAGGATCTATATCAGGCGTAGTATACGTAGTATCGCGTATTTTTATCCAGTATCGGATGATCACGTGCTAGGCCTGAGGCTGGATTTGTGTCTGCCCCGTACGAAGCACATGTCGGATGTCTGGTAACTAGTCTCTATAATCGGATATACATGACCTTGTCATAATATCCCGATAGCTGCAGCATTTAAGAGAACTAGTCCCGTATCCTACGTGACCATCATCTCCACTATAACTGAAGTGATACTTCCATCTTGACATCACACCCAATACATTACGATTCTCAATATATCCAGAAGAGGCGTACATAGAACTTGTTAAAGCCCTGGACGACCAAAACCAAAGTATATTGATTGTCGCAAGTATTAGCGGTGCAAGTCTCAGGTTAAGACCAAATACATCTACCCTGAATTCGGACTTCCATAGACACATAGTTATACTACCATTGGAACTCCGTAGGGGTCTATCCATAGCGAAGCTGTTTCCTGTGTATGGTTTTTAGGGGCAGAATCTGGTAACGCAGCGGAAGCGGTGGAAAATCATATTTTTCGATTTCAAAACTTTTTCTCAGATTAATTAAATAAACACATTTATTTAATTATCCAATAATCAAATTATGAAATAAAATTCAAATGAATCATATTCAAGTGAATTTACCGAAATGCCCTTATATTGGTATTTTGTCCATTTCTGTCCGAGATTGATCTAATCAATTTTGAATGATTCTAAATCATTTCTTAGATGAACTTAGCATGTTCAAAACATCAAAACACCAAAAGCACCAAAAATCCCAAAAATCTAATCCTTAGCCGAGAGCCTCACAAAGGGGGCATTTTGTGCCTTTTGTCATTTCATGCTTCAAAACACATCTAAATGTAATCCAATCAACATGAAACTTTATATGCATCATATACACATCAAAATGCACAACATATATGAAAAGCCTCAAATTTGGAATTGGTCATGAACCCTAATTTTTCAATTTCATCAAATTGGACAAATTAGACCAAATTGGTTAAATCAATTACTTCAATCATCATTCTTCCATCCAATCCAAGTATCAACACAATGAAACAACTCAAGATCAAATCTAGGTCATCTAAGAGTGGGTCAACAACTCTAGATTAGCAACAAGGTTTCCAAAACCATAAAAGAACACTTATTACTACAATAGCCATAAGCTTCCTTCATCATACATGCTTTACACTTTCACCAAAACTTCCATCATCAAAAACACAAAGAATAAAGAAAGAAATATCCTAAGAACATCATATGTTAAAGCCTAGATCCTAAGGAACATTTTCCTTTCTAATAGTAAGTTGAAGAAACTTACTAAAATCCAAGCTTTCTTTGATTTCTTCTTTCTTTCTCACAAGCTTCCTTTGTTTTCATTAATGGAGTTTTCTTTGAAATGTATTAGGTTAGTAAATGAAAGTGAAATGAAAACAATATATACTTGTTGCATAAAATGCCTTGGCCGAATTTGTGAAACAAAATGCACCAAGTTCATTTCAATTTCATTACACTTTAACTTATCAACTTTAATAAATATCTAAAACACTTTAAAGATATTAATATAAAGTCAACAAAGGCAACCAAGAAAAATATAACCCTTATATTCTTAAGGTATTGGCCGAATTTAACAAGAAATAAAGGAAAAATATATTTTCATTTTTCAAACAATTTTGAACAAATATCTTAAGAAGTAAAAATCAATTTGACAACCATTTCCTTTAATGTATAAGTCAACAATTGCAACTTATAATCACTTCCTAACTTTATCATTTGGTGATATATTTATATTTTAATTATATTAATCATTTAACAATTAAATAATTAAATAATTAATTAAATACAAATATATCAAATATATGTATTATATTTACTTTAAATATCTCAAATACATATATTAATGATATATGTCAAATACATTTATTTGACTATTTATTAATGTGTATTTAATAATATCATATATTAAATACAAATACACATTAATTAGGAAATGACGGTTCGGCCCTTTCGCATGTATTTTTCGTTTAACGATTAAATGATTTATAAATAATCATCATTATTCATAAATGTTGTTCTAGTGATCTACGAGTATGTTTCATTATTGAGACTCTCTATATTCAAGTATATCCGTCACGAAATCCAATTTCATGTCCATAATCTATCCACCCGTAGATTATGACGATCACGGATAACTAGTTGAATCATACAGGTCGAGGTCATTGCATACGTATAATCCCTCCGTCACAGGTATCCAGATAATCCCAGAGATATAGATGTAAACGTCAAATCTCTATAGGTATTATCTCATCGACGTATCTATTAGCAATCTCTAAATAACACTCGGAACTTACTTCCGATGTATACTGTGGCCACAGATTTAACAGACTGCTAAAAATATATGGACTATCTATGCTCTGTACACAGAACTGACGGATCCTATCTTGACACACACAGGATATCCTGAGGATCGATTCACACCCAACGAACAGGCGGAGGTCTGATCTAAATAGATCTGTGATGTGACTGCCATCTAAGTGTGGAGGATGTCTCATACATCCATAGTGGTGTCTCAAGCCGAAGGACCACTATGCTGTTCAACCCGAGAAGATTCTTATTGACGTTGGTGTACCATCCATTAAGAATCTTCGGTGAGTCGTTCAGTGTTTATCCACTATAAACACCTACACGTCTATACGAGTCTCCATAGACTCATGGTTCATTGGGATAAACCATCGGACCAAGTCTCGATATACGACATGTAATGGTCTCAACGGATTTGACTAACCGACCCGTGTTAGCAAATCTTGACCAGGAACTATGTTTGATAATATTCATATAGCAGTGACACTTCCCAATGTCAATTACAAACTAACTTTCTAACTGTGTACTGCATTATATATTATCGGGTCTTTGTATCACTAAATCACATTTAGTTTCAATCTAATCGTAATCAGATCGAATACGTATATAAGAACAAGAGGTGCAACCATAAATAAGTAATATTATGGAATAATGTGATGTTCGTATTCATGAATCAGACATAAATACGGTCCGTATTGGCGCTCTGAGCACCAACCCCAACATCTCTTACCATCGGTAAAACATAACCTCCTATTACACTTGCATGAGTATCCTATACCCAAATATATGAGAACTATGTCGTTGTGCCCTCACAACACGCATAAGTGTAATACTAGTCTTTTACGTATTTATCGATGTCTGATCTCGATAATACTCTGACTAGGGATATTTAATGATTTATCCTTCGTGGACTGATACTGTCTCATATCATTCTCAATCCAGGAACAAATCATAAGGACCTCCTATCATTTATACATCTTGGTGATCTAATCACAAATGATAAGAGAGCAATCTCCTATGTCACATAGTTAATTTGTACAACAACACCATGATCTGTACAAATAGTGCCGCTATGGGTCATAATTGTCCAACAGACGGTTCGCGACTAATATATGATGTCGTATTCTCCAAGCTCAACAGCCCATTTGGTCAATCTGCCAGAGAGTTTGGGCTTGTGAAGTATGCTCCTCAGTGGGTAGGTGGTGTAAACGGTGATTGGATGACCCTGAAAGTAGGGACGTAGCCTCTGCGCCGCCGTTACAGAGGAAAGAACCAGCTTTTCCATTTGAGTGTATCATTTCTCCGGATCAAGCAGAGTTTTACTTACATAGTAGACTGAGAGTTGTTGCCCTTCTTCTTCCCTAATTAGTACAGCTCTGACCACCTGTGCTGAAACTCCAAGGTTGAGGAATAACATTTCACAGTCGACTGGCTTAGACAAGAGATGTGGTGTGATCAAGTATTATTTGAGTCTTTTTAAGGCCTCTTCGCAGGCTGGGGTCCATTCAAAATTCTTTGCATTCCTGAGGGTGGAGAAAAAAAAAAGAAACTCTTATCAGTAGACTTGGAGATGAACCTGTTTAGCATGACTTCTTTTGGGTTTGTCGGGGAATGAATGTCGAGGATGGACTTTATCTGCTCCGGGTTGGCTTCTATGCCGCGACGAGTGACTAAGAATCCAAGAAATATCATCGAGGCTACTCCAAAGACGCACTTGGCGGGTTCAATTTCATCTCGTACTTCCTCATCACGTCGAATGCCTCCTCCAGGTGTGTTGAGTGTTGTCTGGCTTGCAACGATTTTACCAACATGTCATCAATATAGACTTCCATGGTTTTCCCAATTTGGTGGGAAAACATTTTGTTGACAAGGCGTTGATAGGTAGCGCGGGATCGAGGTGGGCCCCCACTTTGGTTTTATGGTCTGGGTAGAGTGGATTGATTTGGACCTCATCGAGCTCTTCCACTTTTGGGAGAGTCAGTGTTGATTCGACAAGACCTTCCCGTAATTGCTATGCGAACTGGGACTTTGCTTTCAGGGTTGTCTAGTGGCAACTTCTGGAAGCAAGTTGGTCTCCTTTAATTTTCTGGACACCCCATTTAGTGGGGAACTTCAACACCTGATGATAGGTAGATGAGACTACCCTCATGTCATGAATCTATGGTCATCCCATTATCAGGTTGTAGGCTGAAGGGCAGTCCAGGACCAGAAATGTGGTTATTTTGTTGACCCCGCCAGTGTATATTGGAAGAGAGATTTCTTCTATTGTGAATTTTGTTCCCCGCTGAAGCCTATCATGGCCGTCGACCGATGATTTATTTTCTCCAATCCTTCTCCCATGTCAGTAAGGATGGTTAGGAAGATGATGTTGGCTGATGACCCTGTGTCGACTAGCACTCTCTTGATCATGAAATTGGCTACCTGCAAGGATATCACTAACGCGTCGTGATGGGGATTTTTATGACTAAATATTCTATCATCACTGAATTCAATTGCCAAGTCAGTGTAGTCTCCTACTATCATCACCAAAGAATGCGGTGCAACGGCAGTTGCCATCCTGATATGTCGCTACGCCGCGGAATAGGAGATCCCACTGAATTCTGATCCTCTTGAGATGAAGTTAACAGTGTTACTTATTGGTGGGGGTGGTAATGGTTCGTCTTTTTTCTCTCCTCTATCGTCTCTCCTCGCTATCACTGCTTTCCTTTTTTCCGTGAGCAGGTCTTTCAAATGCCCTTTACTTAGCAGCTCCAGAACTTCCAATCTCAGTGTTATACAATCGGTTGTCGTATGACCGTAGTCCCGGTAGAATTCGCACCACTTACTAGTGTCTTTCCTCGCGGAGCCTTCCTTGGAGCATGGAGGCCACTTTACTTCACTTCTCATCTTCCTGAGGACTGAGACAAGTTCACCCGGTGATATGTTGATATTATAATCTGGGAGTCTGGGTGTGCCATAAGGAGCTTTCTCTCTACTGTTGGATGAGGAAGGTCTGCGACTGGAGCCCCTATCGAGAGGACGAATATCCATTTTATGATAAGTTATTTGGTCGACTGAGTGATGACTTCACCTGCCAAAATTCTTTCGGTCGTTTGGATGGATATGTCATCTTCTCCCCTTGTAGACTGGACGAACTCTCTCTCTTTTTTGTTCCTTTTATCTTCCTCCCATCTAATTTATGTTCGATCCCTGGCCATTGCCTGGTCCATGGTGTAGCATCGGTTCTTGGTCAACTTCTTGTAGACCCTGCTGTCAGCCATCAACTCATTCCGAAAGGCTTCCACTGCCGTTAGCTGATGAAGGTATGAGATTGTGATTCTTTCCTTGTTGAAGTGCACCACGTAGTTTCGTAGAGATTCTCCCCGCCGTTGTTGGATGGCTTTGAGGTCATCCGTGGTCTTCTCGAGTTTGCAGAAGCTACCAAAGTGTTCCACGAACTTGTTAGCCAATTCTTGGTATGACACAATCGATCGATACGGTAGATTGATAAACCATGTAAGGGCTGGGCTTGCCAATGTCTCACCAAACCCTCTACACATACCAGCCTCCATTTGATGAGAGCCAAGCCTGTGGACATCATATTGTACTTGTAATGAATTATATGGTCGAACCATGATCTGGGGGTGTTACGTATCGTCGTCCCCCCAGTCCTCTACATGTGCACATGTGCTCTCCGTCAATTCCATAATTGAATCAAGTTACATACTGAGGTGATTTTTCCCTCATGCCTCGAAAACCCATAAAACCATGCTCTGAAAAATATTTATTTTTCAAACATATCTTAAAACATTATTTTTCATGAAATTACTGCAATAAAAATCAACTAACGCCTTAAAAGCGTAAAGTAAGTATGATATGTAAAATAACATAATAAAAGTCAATTTTAAAGAAAAGTGTCAACTCACTGGTCTGAGATTTAGCTAGTGCTATATCACTTGTCGAAGAGAATCGCGGTTCCTGCGATGTTCTATTTTCCATTGATTTCTATCACTTCTTCAAGCCTTGATTGTTGCTCATCTTATTATTTGCTTCTTCTTCTCATTTCTTCTCTCTTTTTTTCTTCTCTTCTTTCATTCTTCTTCATTTTTCTTCTCTTCTCATTCCTCTTTCTCTTTTTCACATTTTCCTTCCCTTCTTTTTCTATTATGAAAATATGAATAGTATCACATATATATACTAGGACTTGTTTGATAATTTTTGTGTATAATTTAATGAAATAAAATTGAAAAAATTGAGAAATTTTGAGAATTGTCTAGACTCATCCTCGGGTACTATTCACTCTGATTTTTGAGTCGTAATTTTGACCTATGTCTGCTTTGAATTTGGAAAAATATTCAATGCGAAATTTGTAGGTCTCGGTATCAGATTTCCGGCGATATAAAATCATAAAAATCGAAGTTCGTATGATAAAGTTATGGCCTAAATACTATGTGCTGCTCGAAGTAGAACATAATACATTTTTGTATCAAAATTTCGAGGAATTCACCGATTATCCCTAAAGTCGTTCCATGAATTTATATGTGCTCGAACATAATTTATATTCTATAACACTAGTCTCATAATGTAACAGTAGCCGGAATTTCCGATCGTTACAAATTATCCCCCCTTAAATAAGATTTGTCCTCGAATTCTTTCTAATACTGAGTCCGGTACTTTAACTTCTGGGAACGTAGCATGATATAACCTTGTTCCTAAGGTCTGAACTCTTGTTTTTCTTAAACTGGTATCTGGGGTTACTTCTTTCTATTTGACACTCTATAATTATCTTTCACTTATTTCTCTTATTTCCTTAAAGGCTTAATGCTTCTCTTAAAATTTCTTGGACAACTATTCATTATGTACTTTTCTTTAAAAAAGTATATGCAACTTGTAGAATCTCAAATGATTTAGTTGCATCCATGCTAATATGAGTCTATCTACGGTTGTTCTACAAGAATTGCTTGTTTCCATCTCTTATTTCTCTTGCTAGGTTATTACCATCCCTTGAATATTGCTTGGCCTATGTGACTCCTTACAGCTATCATAGGTCTATTATACTTTGTACCACAATCAATGTTCTTTCGCTATCTTTGGTCTTAAGTATACCTTAAATTTTTCACTTCCTCTATTTATTATAACTCATTTAATAGCCTCAAATACCTTCTTATGCTAAAGGCTGATTTTTGTCTCCTAAGATTAAGGTTCTTTTATGTCCATCATCACTTGAAACAATCATATACAAATATAATCCTTATTGCAAATTGAAACACTAGTTCCAAAACGCTTCCAGTTCTACTTGCTCAGTTTGTACTAGGTTTTATTCTCTTAGTTTGACCACTTAACTGTGTATTTCTTATTGTTGGCTTCCAATTACTTATGGGCTTCATCCTCTAGATTCTACTGTCTTCATTTTTATATTTGTTGTTAAGATAAATCTGATTGTCCTTCTTTTGTACCGCCTTGTTTCTTAACCTTCTGATGAGTGGTAAATGTATCACTATTTCCCACTTATTTGACCTAATATTTTGTATAGTTTCTTGAGTTTTGTGAATATTTTGATGTGTTTTGTATTATTTTGTAGATAAATAAAGTTTCAGGACTCTCTAGAGGTGATTTGGGGCCAAAATAGTGAAAAACGGATAAAAGGGCAAACTTGTAATTTGGCGCGTCGCGACCGCTAACATGTACCACCTACTAAAATGCACCATGCCACGTGTCACAATCTGATAAGTCTGCTAACATGCACCGAATGCTATTGTGCGTCTGCCACGTGTCAACATCACAGTAGATCTGCTAACGTGCGTCGTGCCACCTGTCACCATCACATGCTGCCAACAATCGCCATCGCCACGTGTCAGCCACGTGTCATCCACATGTCAGCCACATGGCGTCCACATCAATCACATGCCAAGTCAGCCTGCCACGTGTCAGCCACATCATCATCAACCAATCATCTTGTGCCACATGTCACCATCACACGATGCCAACAATCAACATAGCCACATGTCAGCCACGTCATCGCCACATCATCGCCACATCAGCACAATCATTGAGTTGCCGACGCCCTCTGCCACGTGTCACCTTATCGCGAATCCAACCGACCAAGTGTCGTCGTCTCCGAGTTCCACGCCGCAAATCTCGGCGCGTCGCGACGCGAAGAGGGTGACGCGTCGCGACTCGCCCTACTTACTCACGCCTATAAATTCAACTCGATTTCAGAATTCAAATCATGCATTTCTTAGGTTTTGTAAGGACTTTAAGGATTGCATCTTGTTTGTTTAAGTTTTTGTAATTTAAATTAAGCATTTTTACTTTTAGTATTTTTAATTATGCATTTTTACTTTCTGTAATAAATTTTATTTTATTTTATTTTATGTTCGGTAGTTAATTTACTGCTGGGGTAAGGGTGAAGCTTTTTACTTTTATAATTTAGATTAATCTCCCTTAATTATAATATATAAACTAGTTAAAACCTGACTTAACGAGGATACCCCCATATTGGTCAGTTGGTAATTAATTATAAATTGGTTTTAACCTGACTAAGCATAGATACCGCCTGGTTGGTCGATTGGGAATTAATTATTAATTTGACTTAATCAGGATACCGCCTATATGGCTGGTTGGTAATTATAACGCAGATTTATATATTATAATAAATGATATTTCTAAATTAGAAATAGTAAAGGTATATTAATCTCACTTAATTTATAATATGGAAATTGTAATTTAATATGGATTAAGAGTTGATACCGCCTTAATGGCTGGTTTTAATTATGTAACATAATGTGACACCGCTTATAGGTCGGTCTTTAGGTGACAGATGATTACCGCCTATATGGCTGGTTTATGGATAAATAATAACACCACATTTATGGCTGGTTCAACTTAATTGGGTAACATTGTCAATTTTCATATTATAATAAAGTGAGATTTCTAAAAGTGGATCCCCTAACCCCAGCAATTTATTTGTAATCTAGGGAAGTGATGAAACACAATAGTCACAAGCTTAATAATTGATTTAATTAAATATTGGGTAATTCTTTAGTTTGTTTATTGAATCTTAAGCCTAATGTTTCTTGTTGCATGATCACCAATAAGATTGATGTCGTAAACTTAAAATGATCTTGGAAAAGGAATTTTAGGTTTCAGCCTTAGATTCAATAGCTCACGATCTTCCTTGAGGATAGATAACCTTTTAATAGATTTCCTTACATGATAGGAATATACCTGTCGGGCGTGTGTAACCATAATTGGAACTTGAACTTAATGAATTCAGATAACTTGATTAACATAGGAATATGATTAATTGGGTTATCTGGGTATTTGCATATGACCATCGACATAGGCTTTTGCATAACTTCGTGTTCCAGGTTAGCAAACTGATTTATTACACATATATAAGAGAATCAATTCATCATTAGAATAATATTGTGTAAAGTCACAACCCTAGGTATTTTGTGTCTTTTGTTATTTTTCTTAGTATTTTCTTTTGTATTTTTATTTAGTTAATTATTTAGCAAATCCACATTCAACTAACAAAAAGCAAGCATTCGCTTCTCCCTATAATTAGATACCTGTAAATAAATAGAATCAATAATTAATAACAATAGTAGGAATTAAGTCATCGTGGGATCGATATTTTTATACTACTTAAACGATACGTGCATTTGCGTTATACGCGTGTGATTATGCAACGGTCACCTTCGTATTCTTATTGTTTCTTTCTTAAGCTATTCCTATATTCACACTTTAGTTCCTTTGGGTATCTCCATGTTATTCCTCATAAATCCATTCTTTGTTATATTCTTTTCCATTGTCATTTTACTAGGACAGTCCCATCTTCAAGTATTTTCTTGTTTTCTAACTTATTTTCTGCTTTATTCTCTACTTGGAACTTCTGCAACCTATGGCCATATTTTCTTACCAGAAGGAGATTATCTTTACATGTCTCTTACCATGTCTAACGCTATAATTCTGTATTCTTGTTTCTGTAATCTAATACTCTACATCTTCATCGGTCCAACTAGACAACTTCTCTTCTATTTTTCTTGCTTAGAGTTATTTTCCTTTTCTATTCTGCTCTTGTACTACATTGAAAGATTTTATGCTCCGGTCTCCTTCCATTAAACATTGACTTGTTCCTATGAGTGTCTTAATGAGAGCTTCGTGGTCCATCGTTGTCGTTGCCGTTTGACGAGGGTTGGGAAGAGGGGGCTTGTTCCAGAGATTTCTAGTTGCGGTATTCTCACAAGTTACTCGTGTTGCAGTTGTGTGTGCCGCATATCTATGAGCTTAGATCTCTCTTATCTACATATCTGGTGTTAACTTCGAACTTAGGTTCTTTTGTTAATAGCCATCTGGACTATCTCTTTCAACTTCACCATAATTTCTCTCTGGCTATTGGTTATACTACCGCTTACTGAGAACTTCATAAGGTCCATACTCTTTCAAACTCCTACCACACTTCTTTCGTTATACTTATTTACTAAGTTTCGCTCTGTTACTTTGGCTTTCCTTCTTATCTCGATTTCTTGACCCTCTTAGGTCACCCATCCCTTGGAAACTCCATATTTACAACTAATTGTGATATTAATACTGTATCTTTAGCTTAGGTAATACATTCTTATTAATCCTATCGTTTCTGGTATGGTGGGAAATTTATATAAGTTTGATACTTTATTCTTGTGTTGCTATGTGATGTCTACTTTATTCCCTCACTCTTTTAAGCCTTTACTTCCTTGAAAGCTTTCTGCCCTACTATATATCAAATTATCCCTTTTGTATTTGGCTAAACTTGTTGTAACTGTAAACTACTCCATCTCGTTTCAAGCTATTACAATCTTCTGATTCTTATCTAGGTCTTATTAAGCTTCTTGGTTTGACTGTCATATGATCAGTTTATCTTGTCCAATACTCTTCTTTATTTATTCATATGCTTATTGGACTCTAAAATGGGGGTGAATGCACGATTTCTTTGGACATCTGAAAGTATAAGTTTCTGTTAAATATTTAAGTCCAACGATGGTCTAGTTGGATGTCTACACACTTACTGGTGTCAGAGTTAGTGAACAAAAGAGTCATCGCTCATTCTATTGGGGCTGCACCGACTATTCTAAGTCTTAAGGTTTTCACAACCTCATTTAATTATGTCGAGGTTCTCATCTACGTATTTAAATTTCATTATTTCTGCTACTATAGATACTGGTCTTTCTTACTACTTTCTATTTCCTTATTCTATCTCTTAGCTTTATGTTGCCCTACTGTAACTGGTAATGGTTCATTCTTATGAGCTAATTTCTAGGTCTTTGCTCTCTATTCTCACTATCGGCTACGACTATGCTATTTAATGTTTATTCGTGCTAGTAATCTTGTTAACTTCTGAGTACCTTCAATCTCATAGATCTGTCTTTTCTAAATTCACATGGGTTTTTATTGGTATTTGTCTGATCTATGAGTTCTACCACAGTTGGTCTATTATATGGACTATATTGAGTTCTATCTTTTCTAGCTTCAGAGGCTTCCTTGGTCTTTTATGGGTATTCCATCTTTTCAATTTACTACTTTTGTCTTAGAATATTGATGCTATGTGAAATAAGCTTTCGTGTGGCTATCTTTTTCTATGCTGGCACTGGTTGGGACGATCATTTTATGTCTCAATGAATATTGACGTTCATCCACTCTAACTCCTATGAGTCTAAATTTGGGTGTCTAGAACCCTACGTTCTTGGTGACACATTATGTCCATTGAAAATTTCACGGCTACTTCTGACTTCGTCTCTCTGTCTATTCTTCGTGATTTGGGGGAAAACTGGCTATTTCGATGAGGTATTCGAAAGTTATTGGATTCGTTTGGAAGAGTTTTCTAAGGAGAGAATAAATCTTACGAAAAGAAAAGAAAACTTACTTAGGTCTACTAGGCATTTTTCTCTTATTCAGGCTTGTTCCTTTTTCTTATTACCATAGATTTTGGCATTTTCTTACCTATCTACTATGTACCTATATCTCTATTTACTTCTGATTGCTTAAGTATCTACATTCTATATTTTTACCTCTCTTTCTAACTTTTTCTTTCTCTTTCTACTTTTATGAGTGGGTATTCCTGGAACTTTATTATCTCTTTGTGTCTCTTTACCTTTATTTATCTCTGGCTATCTAAACATCTATGCATTCTTCCTCACTTTCTTATAGATTTCCTTTTCCACTCCTTTAGGTAACTTTTATTAGATCTTTACTATCTAGTTTCATAGCTTGTTCTGAATTTCTTGTGATAGGCCATGATAGCTACAGGAAATTCTCAACTTGGGTCTAGTGTATAGTTCTTCTCGTAAGGAATACTATTTGAATAGTCTGGGAAAGCTTACTAACATGTCTATGGATCTTGAGGACGTACTCAAGGATCAGATACTGAAGAGGTAGTGCCTTGCATACAAGTATCCCCGACATACTACGTATACCAAACCCCAGCATTATGACCACTGCAGTCACTGACTCCCTAGACCATGATCTGATACCATATTTGTAACATCCCCATTTTGGGGATGCCACCGGCAGTGAATAGTCTGTCATATTCCCCTGAGCCTTTGACTATGGACAACATTAATACTATATCTGGAACTTAAACCCACGTATGAGACCATTGCCCGAAAACAATAACATGAAATGCAACTTGACAAATATGGCTTATGTACTCAATTATAATTCTTCTTACAACTCTATTTATGGACACTTTATCTTTTACATGTACAGACTCTGCTATACATAATGCATGATTCATAACTTTACTTGACTCTGGCCGAACTGTAACTCTACACTTAATCTAGTGGACTCAAACACCCTAGTGACTGTCATCAGTATACGTCCTCTCAACCTCGTCCTCCGGGATCCTGTCCCTGAAATTAGTGGTCTTGAGGCGTTACGTATCGTTGTCCCCCAAGCCACTGAACTAGAACTAGGGGTACGAATCTAAGCTACCCTCCAAGCTCTGAAAACTAAGATCTATGGGCATCTGTCATCCCTAGTCCTGAACTATGATCTGGGGGCGTTATGTATCGTCATCCCTCCAGTCCTCTACATGTGCACATGTGCTCTCCGTCCATTCCATAACTGAATCAAGTTACATACTGAGGTGGTTTTTTCCTTCATGCCTCGAAAAACCATAAAATCATGCTCTGAAAAATATTTATTTTTTAAACATATCTTAAATCATGATTTTTCATGAAATTACTACAATAAAAATAAACTAACGCCCTAAAAGCGTAAAGTAAGTCTGATATGTAAAATAACATAATAAAAGTCAATTTTAAAGAAAAATGTCCACTCACTGGTCTGGGATTTGGCTAGTGCTATGTCACTCATCGAATGGAATCGCGGTTCCTGTGATGTTCTATTTTCCTTTGATTTCCATCACTTTTTCAAGCCTTGATTGTTTCTCATCTTCTTTTTTGCTTCTTCTTCTTCTCATTTCTTCTCTCTTTTCTTTCTCCTCTTATTTCCTTCTTCTTCATTTTTCTTCTCTTCTCTTTCCTCTTTCTCTTTTTCACGTTTCCTTTCCTTCTTTTTCTATTATGAAAATGTGAATAGTATCACGTATATATACTAGGACTTGTTTGATAATTTTTATGTATAATTTAATGAAATAAAATTGAAAAAATTGAGAAATTTTGAGAATTGTCTAGACTCATCATCGGGTACTATTCACTCTGATTTGTGAGTCGCATTTTTGACCTACTTCTGCTTTGAATTTGGAAAAATATTCAACTTAGAAGTTATAGGTCTCGGTCTCATCTTTCCGGCGATATAAAATTCATAAAAATCTGAGTTCATATGAGAAAGTTACGGCCTAAATACCATGGGCTACTCGGAGTATAACATAATACAGTTTCGTATCAGAATTTCAAGGAATTCACCGATTATCCCTAAAGTCGTTCCATGAAGTTATATGTGCTCGAACATAATTTATATTATATAACACTCGTCTCATAATGTAACAGTAGCCGGAATTTATGGTCGTTTCATTTGTCCACGATCGTTATCTGACCAGTCCAACTTGGAAAGAATTGGGTTGATTCTTGGTTCACAGACTAACAATTGGTCGATTAATTCATCAGATTTTCCTACAGTAAGAACAATATCTTTTACCGGTTTCGAAATAAACCCAATTCTTTTAGCATCCTCGAGAAATACTAAAAGAAAATCGAAAAAAATTATCTATATTAAGTAGTCCAATGGGTTTTTGGTGAATGTTCAAATTTGCTTATGACGCAACTGTGAATATTTTTTCCAACATGCTCAGCTCACCTGGTAAAGTAATAAAAGCGTCAGCATGATTGATCATTTCAGTAAGAGTTTCAGACATACATGAGACAATGTATTCTTCTCCATTTGATTTTCCGATGAGATTTCCGTCTGTCAAAGTTTCCAGGATGATTTCTAAAACTTGACAGCCTCCTTCTTGCATGGCCTTTGAAACACATCTCATCAATCCAAGATTGCCACCGCCATATACTAAGTGCATGTTTCTTTCTGCCATAACTCTATCCAATTTTTTTGCGGCCAACAAAATTATAGTTTTCTTCTAGAGCTAGATCCACAAAATACACAGATATTAATGACTCGTCCTCTTGAAGTTTTCTCCATTTTTGTGCTCTCTCTTATGTGGATATGTCGAATAGAGAAATTATGAGATGTATTTATAGATATTAAAAAATGGTGAGTAATAAAGGCACTATTATCTGCAAAATGACAATTGTCAAATGAACAGTAAAATAAATCGTGAAAGTAAAAAATATTAGATAATGTCTGAAAAATTAAAGTAAATGAAATCAAAACAGTAAATTGAATTAAATCATATTGTGATTTAAAGTAAAGGAAATCAAAGCAATAAATTGAAACAAAATGTATTGGTAGTTGTGATTGCGACTCACATAATCCTATAGTTTTACTTCTACTAACGGCTTAAACTCCCTCTATGAGTCGGGGATATGCTTCCTATCCAATTTTCTTACAAATTGGTATATAAATTCTTTTAAAGTCAGATTCCCGAGACTGTATTGTTTTCTTTCTTTTTGAAATCGTGTAAGTAAATTGCAAATCACTCGATGAACATGTCCACTAGGATGCGTCTCAAGAGTCAATGATATATCATCTAAAGACTTCTTACTCAAGCCATCTCTAATGAATTGAATTTTATCTTCGCGATTGTCAGACACCTTTCCTAAAGAATGACAACGAGTGTTGCACGCCCAACGTGCACATTTATAACAAACACATTCTAATTGTTTAGCTTTACGTTTCTTAGCATATGTGATTTTCCATAAACCAGACATGTAAGAAATGAAGGAGTCAGATGACTCACCTGCCAAGCGAACCATTGCTTCAATTACCCATAGTATATCACTATGAATACCATTGATCATAAGAATTATCATTCTTTCGGTGCATGCTTTGTAAATTATCATCAGAGCATTTTGAGGGAGATAATGAAAATAATTGTGGAGTTTTATAAGAGTTTTTTCCATGCCTTGATTGTAAGGGTATCAATAATTTTAGGAAACTGAAAGAACCGACTTAGAGTCACACAGTATCATTATTCGCTATTTGACTATGGTGTAAGAATCTGATAAAAAGAAAAATGCTACAAAACACAAGAAAATTAGAAATTAGACAAAAATAAAATAAAATAACAACTTATAATACATCAATCACAGTATACTGGGTTTGAAAGGAAAAGAGATTCTTGAAAATTTGAAAACTCCAAAAATGGTTTCAAACATTGTCCATTTACTTTGAATACATCACTATCATTGGGATTCTCAATGTCAATAACTTCATATGGGTAAATGTGATTCATAATAAATGAGTCATTCTATTTGAATTTCAAATTTCCAAGAAATAAATGAAGACAATAATTATAAAGTAAAACTTTTCGACTAATTTCAAATATTTTTCGTGAAATTCGACAATAACGAAATGCCTTAATTTTATCTTTAAGAATTTTCGCATTCTCATATGAATCATTCATTAACTCCTCAAGTTCATTTAATTATAGTTTACGTTCATGACTGACATTTTCAAGGTTTGATTTGAACGTTTTAATAGCCTAATATGTCTTATGCTCAAGCTCTACAGACAAATTACAATATTTTAATAGCCTAAAGTGTTAGGGTTTTACACGACAGAAGCGTGGTTCGGGCGAAATCGTAACTTTAAAATTTTTATAACTTACCGAATAAATTATTCAATATCCAATATAAATAATTTATTCATATTTCACCTAAATGTTTTATTCAATATCAAATAATGACATATTAAATTTAGAAAATGCCGCGAAACGTTTATGAAAACGTTTTACCGCAACTCGTTTACGACCGAACAACCCAACCAACACCATACGGAGCTGCCCATGTCAGTCTTAATAGTACTTGGGCAGTTCATGGGATGTCCGAATAATTACCAATTCACTGTTTGGGCAGCCGTTATCCGGTTAGCTTAAAACTCACCCGATAATGTCGTTTTTCACTGTTTTTGCGTATTTTCACTCCGAAATAATTTTCGATAATTATTCTAATGACCAATACACATCCAATACATTTAAATAACATATTTTTCATCAATAAATTTTTAGAATTTCCAGATCTTATCTGGATATAAAAATAATTATTTTTCATGTTTTAAATCCAATTTTCTCAATATTAATTTAATTAATATCTACACCAATCAAATTTACCACAAATGAAGAACTCAAGAATAATTTTAGGTATTATTAGAGTGTTCATAACACTTTAGAATGACAACCTATCATCATATGATAAAATTGAATTAATATTACACTAATATTAATCATATTACTTCATACATGCATCTAGCCTCTTAATTCATCATCCAAATAAAAAAGCCCTAAAATCTAAGAATGAAAGAAACCCTAAAAAATTCTAGATACTCAAGAATAAGAAACAAATTTTCTAAGCTAAAAGAAATAAAGATTACCGCACAAATCTCAAAAATTCTTAAGCTTTTTCATAGTTTCATCACTTTCTTTATTGTCTCTCAAAACAATTTTGGAGCTTTCAAAATGGAGATAAATTTCGGTCATGGCTCACTTATGAAAGAGAAAAAATAATTTTCACTTTCTATAGTATGGTGGCCAAAATTAGGGGGTATAATTATCATTTGATAATTCATTTAATTAATTTAAAATATCAAGCCAAAGTTATCAAATTCAATTTGATAACTATTACCTTTAATAAAGTATGTCATTTGTAACTAGTTATAATTAAACATATTACATAACAATTATGAAATATAAATATTATATAATTATTTAAATATTTAGCATTTAAATATCTAAACTATGAATTAATATAATAATCATATATATGTATTTTTTATTTACAATAAATAACAAAATACATATATTAATGACATGTGTCAAAATCTCATTTGACAATTAATTAATGTGTATTGAATTAAATCATGTATTAAATATAAATACACATTAATTAAGAAATGACCGAAATGGCCATATGCATGTATTTTTGTTTAACCGTTAAACAACTCGAATTAACTTATTTAATCCGATAAAATATTATGAATAATCTGTATTATTCATAATGTGTTGCCCAAGTGCTCAACGAGTACACTTCATATTGTGAGACTATAAGTTCAGGTTTATTCGTCACAGAATCTAATTTCGTGTCCATAATTCACTTACTCGTAAATTATGACGACCCCAGATAATCTCGCTAAACTATACGAGTCAATATCATTGCATACATATAATCCCTTCATCACAGGCTATCCATATTATACCAAAGATATATATGAGAACGTTAAATCCATGATGTATAATACAATGGACTTACAAATTTACGATCTCTTTATATAACACTTGGAACTCACTTTCATAGTATAACATGGTTTTAACAGATCACAAACACGTGCAGGATATCTATGCATTGTACAGAGGACTGAAAGATTCTATATGATGCTCATACGATATCATGAGCATGAGTCCACACCCAACGAACAAGCTGATGTCTAATCTAAATAGATCTATGACGTGACCGCCATCAAAGTATTGAGGATAATGGATATATGCTCAATGGTATCTCAAGTCGAATGACTACAATGCTACTCGACTCGAGAAGATTCATATTGACGTTGGTGTACCATCTATTGGGATATCTTCGGTGAACCGTTCAGTGCTTATCGAATAAACACCTACATGTATATACGAGTCTCTTGAGACTCATGGTTTATTGGGATAAACCATCAGACCAAGTCTCGATATACGACATGCACTGGTCTCAGTGGATTTCACTAACTGACCTGTGTTAGTAAATCTTGACTATAAACTTTATTTAAGAATATACAACTTATAGTGACAATTCCCAATGTCAATTATAAACTATATTGTAACTACGTACTATATTGTAAATCCTCAGGTATTTATCTAATGTATACATATCGCTAAATCGGATTTAGTTTCAATTTAATTGATGACAATATTATGTGTAACTCGCATGATGATTTAGTTTTGTTTAGTTATTTAATTTTTACATTTTTGTGTGATTGCATATGTGTGTATAAATGACGTTTGTGGGTGTTGTGTCTGTAAGCCCTCACGAGATTATAACTCGTCCATTAGAGTCGCCTATGGGTTTAAAGGCTTGTTGCATATGCTAATGCAATCGTGATCCCTACAAAAGTGACTTAGGTTAATTTAGTTTTTAGTTTGTTTATTTTCATTTTAGTTTATTTTTATTTGTTTTGCTCAAGGATTAGCAAAGTGTTAAGTTTGGAGGTGTGATGAGCGACTAATATGCATATATTTACCGCCCCTCTAGCTTGATATTTTGTAAGTTATCTCAAGTTTTCTGAGTGTTTTGATGCTTTTTGGGTTCGTTTGCAGGTAAAGATAATATCGAGACACAATGGAATCAACGGGGGATAAAATCGACAAAATATGGAGCAATTTGGGGAAACATCAGAGTCAAAACGCTGGTCGTGACACTTTGTTTCACATCGCGACTCGTGGAGAAGCAGAATACCAATACCAGTTCATGGTGGTACATCGCGACGCCCACCATGGTGTGTAGCGATGAGCCAAGGAAATCACAGGAGAGCATTGCAACGCTCGTGATGCACGTCCCAACGCATTTTGCGGCTCCAAATTCGGCCCAGACTCCATTTTAATCATGAAACACTCCCCGGACCTTCTATATAAGCCACAACTCGTCCCAAAACCTAGGGGGACTTGATGCCCTAATTCCATAGCTTCATTACACAAATTCACAGCCTCTAAAGTGATTGTGAAAGAGAAAACAAATCACATCAAATGATCACAACTCAGAAACTCAACAGTAAGGAGCGAATGATTGACGATCTTGACAAAGTTTCTTCTTCCCTTTCACTATCTTACTGTTTGTTATTCCTTGAATATTTATTACAGTTGTTGAATATGTATAATAAATAGATTTATAATCTGGGGTTGTGATGAAACCTGTATTTTATGAACTAAATAATTGATTTTCTTATATTCGTGTGATATTTTGGACTGTTTATTGAATCTAGATTTTAATGCTTCTTGTTGCTTTGTCACTAATGGGATTGATGTATTAAACTTAGATGAACTTGACAAAAGGATTTTATGTTTAGCTTTAGATTCAATAGCACACGATCTCATCTTAGGGATTTCATTCCAGGATAGAAATATACATGTAGGACGGGTGTAGCCATAATTGGAACTTGTTCTTAATGAATTTGAGGTTTCGTAGTTAACATAGAAATATAGTTAATTAAGTTACTTTGAATATTTACACTCGACCATTGGAATAGGCTTGTGGATACTTTAGTGTTCCAGGTTAATAAGCCAATGTATTGCATAAGTATAGGAGAACCAATTCATCTTTAGAATAATATTGGGAAAATTTACAACCCTCGATGTTTTCTCTTCAATAATTATCTTTGGATTTATCATAGTTTTATTTATCTATTTTAGTTACAATTTATCATCAACCAAAATCACGTTTACTTTCATTAGATACTCGTAAGTAGTTAGTTTCATTAATTAGTAACGTAGGTAATAAATTCTCGTGGGATCGATATTTATTATACTACTTAAGCGATACGTGCGCTTGTGTAACATGTGAAAATCGCGATAAAAAATAAAAAATCATCAGGAAAAGAGTCATTGATATGAGTTGTGTCAATTGATGCTCATTTGTGAGTCTTGATTAGGGGTGGTAATTTGGGTCAGGATTCGTTTATTCGTTCGATTCGATTCGCTTTAAAGCGAATACGGGTTTGAAAAAAATGGATTCGTTTAATAAATGGGTCAATTCGATTCGATTCGTTTATTAAACGAATCGAATACGAATTTAAGCTCATGGATTCGTTTATTCATTTGTGATTCGTTTAATTATTTTCTTTTATTAGTTATTGTTATTTTTCAATTAAGATTCGAGAAATTATGGCTAATTACCATAGAAAAAAAATAATATTTTCGATATTTGGTGAGATATTATTAATAAATATATTAATTACATATTTTATATGTATATATTTATGAAGAATTAATGTAAATCAACTATGGTAAATTATGATATTAAATAATATAATGACTAAACGAATATTCGTATTCGATTCGTTTAATAAACGAATCGAATACGAATCATGATATTAGGATTCGTTTAATAAACGAATCGAATACGAATTCATCACATTTCGATTCGATTCGTTTAGGATTCGATACAAATTTGATTCGTTGATTCGTTTTGCCACCTCTAATCTTGATAAATGATTTACAACTACATTATCAGTTTTTTCTTGTCTTTGATTGTGAGATTGAATTCTTGAAGCAACAAAATCAATCGTAGTAATCTTGGTTTTGCATCATGTTTAGACATCCAAATTCAACTGAAAATACTGCATGAGCCGGGTGATGGCTGTGGGAGTGAAACGGGGTTGACCGTTATGTCTATGACGTCGGAAACGACTATACTGTTGGGCTCGCAGCCTGTAGTGAGTACGGATAGTCTCACGGGGAAACTAACTGGAGAATAATGGAGTCGCCATCCAATATGAGGCATTGAGAATGATCTAAGGCCTTACTACACCTCTCGCAATGTCTGACCTTAAACTCGTTTGAGTTCAGAATGGTCTCTTACTGATGCCAGTATAATATTTACGCTCCAAATATGTATCCCCGCATATTATAATGCAAGAACACACAACAATAATTTATAAAACACACAATGACACAAATATGAATAGCGAAAGCAGTAAATGAAGCAAATAAGGGTTTACGAATTATTACAACAACGACAAAAGGATAAGGAAATAAATTAGAATAAGTATCTCATCGTGCTGGTCTCGGAGCGGCCTGGTCGGACATCTTTTATAGCAAGCCGGACATTAATCAGAATATAAACTTCCCGCTGGACTTTATGGAAGTCTAGTCGGACATGCTACGTTAACCAGAGACGCAAAAACATACATTAGTGACTACATATACAATTAATATAATTGAGCAATCTAAGGAATATGAAACATTACCAGAGTGAAAGATGAACATGTAAACAGTAAGTAAATCCAGAATATAATAACATGACGATCAATTATTTTTTGCAAACTTATTATTCTTTATAAATGTAAAAATGATAAAATAAATCTGAACAAGCTCGGGAACTGCTTATTTTTTGCAAACTTATTATTCTTACTAAATGTAAAATGACGTATTTGTAATTATATTAGAATGGAAATTTGTGCAGCCATTCCACAAATATTGTTAACTACATCATTAAAAGAACGTTTGATTATAAGTTTAGGCATCGGCTCTCATAATTTATAATTTTATATCATGTGTGTATTTATAACAATAAATAATTAAGATTTAAATATATATAGATTTTCGTCTAACACTTCACTATAAAAAAATGTATCTTTAACGTCCAAACATTTAGCGTCGAAATTAATTTCGACGCTAATAACAACTTTTAGCGTCGAAAATAATATTCGACGCCAAATGTCAATATTTTAGCGTCGAAAATAATCTTCGACGCCAAATTGTCTACTTTTAACGTCGAATATTAAAAACGACGCTAAAATTAGTAATTTTAGCGTCGAAAATATGTCGACACTGAAGGTTTTCAACTATTCTCATTACCTTTGGCGTCGAAATAAATTGCGACGCTAAAATTGCTACTTTTAGCGTCGAAATAACATATTCGACGCTGAAAATTTGACATTTAGCATCGACTAATTTGCGTCGCTAAAGGTTTATGACGATACCATCGACAATCCTTTAACCTTTAGCATCGAAATTTAGTTTCGACGCTAAAAATCGGACATTTAGCGTCGAATTTAGGACTTCGACGCTAAAACTATATTAAAATGCAGCACCACCAACCCTTCTTCCCCTTCTGGTTTTTCTCTCATCCTCTGCAATCTTATTCTCTCATCTGCAACCTCACAACTCTCCTACAAATTTTCAATAAAACTCTAATTAATTTTCCATAAGGTAAATTTTCTTTCATATATCTTTATTATTTTTCTTTATATTCGCTAAGTTTAAATTTTAGCGTCGAATACTTTTGTCGCCAAATATGAACTATAGCGTCGAGAATTCTTCTTTTTCGTCGAAATAATTTGGACGCAAAGTAAGAGGTTTGAGCGTCGATAATCTGTATTTCGTTGCTAATTGTCGTTCTCGTCCACATTTTAGCGTCTAAGTTTAGCGTCGAAATTGTTCGACGCCATTTAGTGTTGGCGTCGAACTTTTCACTTTGGGCGTCGATTGTTTTCGACGCTAAAAGCCTTATTTTTTGTAGTGGTTAACAATTATAATTTGTGTAAAAAAAAAAAAAAAAAAAAAAAAAAAAAACTCAAGCCAATATCAAATCTAAATCTCAATTCCCAACCATGATTTGAGATATTTTGTGTTATTAGTGTTTTTTAAATTAAAGAAAATATATTTTATTTTTTTATGATGAATAACAATAATGATAGTATTATTCTCATGACTCGACCATTTTCAAATAGTTTTTTTTTTTATTTAATTTAATTTAATTTTTTATTAACAACATAAGTTTGAATATTAAAAGAGGTTTGAAATTAGAGAAATTAATTTGGGTTTTGAAAGAAAAAATAATATTTAGGAAACCACCTCTAATAAGAAAGTATATTTTCATCATCAAGATGAAAATACTTTGTTGATGGTGTTTTTTAGACACTATGATATTTAAGCAGCACGGCAGGGGTAAAAGGGTAAATTCCCTCCTTGGTCAAAATCATTTAAAAAGGACCATTATGACCGACCACATGAGTTAGGGGCCGAGCACTTAAGATCGGTAACCCGACCACTTAAAGATCGGATGACCGGGCATTATCAGATCGACAGCAGCATTCTCAGTTCAAAAGACCATCGTGACCGACCTCATGAAGACCGGGAATATGGCGGGATATGCTCCAGAAGATAAGTTATCCTACTTTCATGGGGAAAACTGATGAGTCAGTGTCCAAATAGGATAAAAGAAGTGAAGGTAGTTTTAATTAAGAATCCTTATGGGAAAAGAGAATAGTTTTGACTATGAATCCTTATGGGAAAAGGAAATTGTTTCAACTAGGAAATTCTTGTACAAATAGGAATATGATTTCTTCACCATTATAAATAGGAGGGTAGAGTGAGCGTAGATGGGAGATCGAGATCAAGATCAAAATCAGAATGAAAATGAAGATCATTACGATCAGACTTGTAAACACAAGAGATATCAGAGAAGCATATCTCAGTAATAAAAAGATCGTCCGTTCTGTGCCCGTGGATGTAGGTTGGATCTGATCCGCCGAACCACGTTAAATCTCTTTGTCGATTGGTATATTTATCTGTCTTTTGCCAAATTTGCTTTTGGTTCCCCCTAACCGAACAAATTCACTATTGATGGAGGATTGTCTCGGGAGTAATATTCCCATATTGCCCTGAGACCAAAATCAGCCGTCAACAGTTGGCGCTGTCTGTGGGGAATGAACAAAAAGCAGCCCGCGTATTAAGATGATGGCAGAAGGCGGAAATCACTGGTCGTCAGAGAGTTCAACAGCAGAATGAATGGAGAGAATGGAGGAAAATATGAGGAAAGATAGGGAGGAAAATCAAACTCCAAAATATTGCACAGTCATCAGAAAGAATGTCTATTTCCTTGCACAACACAATGGTTTCCAAGTGTTTTACTCAACATCGCTCAGCTCCTCTGGCACATGCCTTTTGCTCTTCCCTTAGGGATTATTTGAAGAAAATTTTGGCTGGATTTCATGCAGTTTCAGGGTCTTTTCTGCTGGATCCTAGGAGAGTGCCAGAAAATGGCCTCTTTTCATCACTTTTCCTTGTTGAGTTCCTTCTATTTCTTGCTGCCTCCAAGGACAATCGTTTGGTAACTGCACTACTGACAGAATTTGGAAACGGTAGCAAAGATGTGCTCGCAGACATTGGACATGTTCATCGTGAAATTTTATGGCAGATTGCTATTCTTAAAGATGCGAAACTTGAAATGGAGGACAATGGTGCCGGTTCTTCTACTGAGTCTCAGCAGTCTGAATTGAATACACACGAGTCCGAAGAGCAAAGATTCAACTCCTTCAGGCAGTTCCTTGATCCATTATTGGGGAGGAGGACATCAGGCTGGAGTATTGAAGCTAAGTTTTTTGATCTCATCAACCTGTACCGTGATCTTGGGCGTGCTACTGGATTTCGACATAAGCTGAGTACAGAAAATCCTTCAAACCTCTGGCTGGGAGCCAATCCTTCTACATCATTGGATGCTGCTGATTCTAGCATTAAAAAGGAATATGACAAGAAGAGATCATATTACACTTCTTGCTGTGACATGGTGAGATCTCTTTCCTTTCATATTACCCATTTGTTTCAGGAGCTGGGGAAGGTAATGTTGCTTCCTGCTCGTCGTCAAGATGATGCTGTGAATGTGTCCATTTCTTCCAAATCAGTGGCTTCTACTTTTGCCACCATTACCTTGGATCACATGAATTTTGGAGGTCATGTAAATCCTTTTAGATCGGAGGTTTCTATATCAACCAAGTGTCGCTACTTCGGAAAAGTTGTTAATTTCATTGATGGCATTCTACTAGACAAGACGGATTCCTGCAATCCGATATTGCTAAATTGCTTGTACGGCCAGGGCGTTGTTAAGTCAGTTTTGATGACATTCGAAACGACAAGTCAATTACCTTTTGCAGTTAACATGACTCATGCATCTCCAATGGAAACTGATGATGGGAACGTAAAACAAGATGAAAAGGAAGATATTGATCATGCATGGATTTATGGTCCCTTATCAAGCAATGGTAAACTATTGGACCACATGGCGACATCTTCTTTTATCTTATCTCCATTAACGAGACACTTGCTTTCACAACACTTGATAAATGGAGATATATCTTTCCCATGGGATGCTGAGACTTTTATAAAGATGCTTTAGTCCATGGTGCTGAAAGCAGTGCTTCCTGTTGGGACTCATCCAAAGTTCACAGAATGTAGTTATGATTTCATTACTACAGTTGTTTCTATCAATTAGGCACATCTATTCTGGGGTTGAAGTGAGAAATGTCAATAGCAACACCAGTGCTCGTATTACTGGCGCCCCTCCAAATGAAACAACTATTTCAACAATTGTGGAGATGAGGTTTTCCAGGTCTAGGGCAGAGGAGGCTATAAGGCTTTCCTCAGGCAGGGATATACCATATGACTTACATTTATAAGGGATATCTCGGGATCATAATCACGGGGAGGGAGTGCCCCCGTGAGATGGCCGGCCTGGCCGGTTTGGAAAATGCGACTACGGGGAATGTGTCCTCGTATGTCTTACTTGATTAATGGATCCGTGAGAAGCATAGCACGGAGAGGGATGATACCCCCGTGGCATTTGCTTGCTCCATTGTTACTGAACATAAGGAGGAATATGCCCTTAATGTTTCGGACACTCTTTGATCCTCACCTACTTGATTAATGGATCCGTGAGAAGCATAGCACGGGGAGAGATGATACCCCTGTGGCGTTTGCTTGCTCCAGTGTTACTGAACATAAGGAGGAATATGCCTTTAATGTTTCAAACACTCTTTGATCCTCACCTACTTGATTAATGGATCCGTGAGAAGCATAGCACGGGGAGAGATGATACCTCTGTGGCGTTTGCTTGCTCCAGTGTTACTGAACATAAGGATACCCTTAATGTTTCAGACACTATTTGATCCTCACATACTTGATTAATGGATCCGTGAGAAGCATATCACGGGGATGGATGATACCCCTGTTGCGTTTGCTTGCTCCAGTGTTACTGAACATAAGGAGGAATATGCCCTTAATGTTTCAGACACTCTTTGATCCTCACCTACTTGATTAATGGATCCGTGAGAAGCATAGCACGGGGAGAGATGATACCCCTGTGGCGTTTGCTTGCTCCAGTGTTACCGAACATAAGGAGGAATATGCCCTTAATGTTTCGGACACTCTTTGATCATCACTTACTTGATCACTCGGATCCAAGAGAAATATAGCCCGAGGAGGGATTGTGCCCCCGTAGCGTATGCTTGCTCCAGCGTTGTAAGGAGGAGCCCTCGGACAATACACAGGCTCCATGGAGACCTGAAGTATAGAGGATGTGCCCTTACCATCTAAATGCTATTTGATCCAAATCCTGGTTCACCGGGACTCTGAATTGAAAGGTTCGGGATTGTGTTTTGGAAACCTCAGGTAGGACGCTGTCTTAAGGAATCCGTGTTGTTGTTTACACTTTAACATTTTGTTTTGGGATAAGTGCTAAGTCGCCCCCGCCTTTTAATTTTATTTTCCAGAGTTTTGTTTTTGTTTTTCGCCAGTCTGGCAAGGGGACGCTCGTGCCAGATTCGGTAGGGCTTCAAAAGGTTGATTTACTTCCCATCTGAATAAGTCATAAGGATTAATAGGCCCGAGGCTGGATTCGTTCTACCGAGGCCACTTGGTAATCGGCTCGGGGCTGGATTCGTTCTGCCGAGGCCACTGGTTAATCGGCTCGGGGCTGGATTCGTTCCGCCGAAGCCATTTGGTTAATCAGCTCGGGGCTGGATTCGTTCCGCCGAGGCCACTTGGTTAATCGGCTCGGGGCTGGATTCGTTCCGCCGAGGCCACATGTTTCTTTCCGGCTCGGGTCTACTCTTGTACCGCCGAGACCGATGTTTCCTTCCGGCTCGGGTCTGCTCTTGTACCGCCGAGATCGATGTTTGTTTCGGCTCGGGGCTGGATTTCGTTCCGCCGAGGCCACTTGTTTATTCATCTCGGGGATGGATTTCGTTCCGCCAAGCCCGCTTGGTTATTCGACTCGGGGCTGGATTTCGTTCCGCCGAGGCCACTTAGTTATTCGACTCGGGGTCGGGTTCGGGTTACGTCCCACCGAGTCTACCTCTTTGGACTGGGGACGTAACAATCCCCCAGGTCCAAGTGCCTTTCTCAGCTCGGGGTCGGGGTACGTCCCACCGAGTCAGCCCTTCGGACTGGGGACGTAACATTCCCCCAGGTCCAAGTGCCTCTCTTCACTCGCGGTCGGGTTACGTCCCACCGAGTCTACCTCTTTGGACTGGGGACGTAACATTCCCTCAGGTCCAAGTGCCTTTCTCAGCTCGGGGTACGTCCCACCGAGTCAGCCCTTCGGACTGGGGACGTAAACGTTCCTTCAGGTCCAAGTGCCTCTCTTCATTCGGGGTCGGGTTACGTCCCACCGAATCAGCCCTTCGGACTGGAGACGTAACATTCCCCCAGGTCCAAGTGCCTCTCTTCACTCGGGGTCGGGTTACGTCCCACCGAGTCTACCTCTTTGGACTGGGGACGTAACATTCCCCCAGGTCCAAGTGCCTTTCTCAGCTCGGGGTCGGGGTACGTCCCACCGAGTCAGCCCTTCGGACTGGGGACGTAACATTCCCTCAGGTCCAAGTGCCTCTCTTCATTCGGGGTCGGGTTGCGTCCCACCGAGTCAGTTCTTCGGACTGGGAACATAACATTCCCCCAGGTCCGAGCATCTCTCACAGCTCGAGACATGATCACATGCCACCGAGCACATCATCGTTAGCTCAGAGGCAAAATTTTCTCCTCACAATCGAGATTGGATCAGTCAGGGGTCAGGACCTCTAAATCTCTGGTATAGATATTACAGAGGAGGAGTCATTTTTAGTTTGGACAACAAGAGGAACTTCATCTCCTGATGGAACGACCCAAGTAAGCAATTTGCTTTGAGGTGGGGAATCGTTCTGAATAGGGTCAGCATCTCCAATAACCGAGGATATGAAGATAGAAACAGAAGACTTAGTTGATGGCGAAAGCAATTTCTCTGTGATTTCTGGAGCGACCACCAGCAAGGCGATCAGCACACCATCTTTATATAGTTCCCGGCACCAACTTGCATACTCGTTGGAACCGAGAACTAGGGGACAGATGTTGATGGTGTTTTCAGGCACTATGTTATTTAAGCAGCACGATAGGGGTAAAAAGGTAATTCACTTCTCAGTCAAGATTATTAATACCGACCTGACCACTAAAGAGTCAACAGTAAGGGGCCGGGAACTTTACGGTTAGTGACCGAGCACTTGAGTTCAAGATGACCGGCAATTATCAGGTCGACAACATAATTCTCAGTTCAAAGGACCATCATGACCGACCTCATGGATAAGACGACAAGTTATCCTATTTTCATGGGGAAAACTGGTGAGACAGAGTCCTAGTAGGATAAAAGAAGTAAATGTAGTTTTGATCAGGAATCCTTATGGGAAAAGGGAATAGTTTCAACTAGGAAATTCTTATAGGAGAAGGAATCTGATTTCTACACTATTATAAATAGAAGGTTAGAGTGTGCATAAAGGGAAGAAACAAGGGGAGAGCATTAAGAATCATCATCAGAATCATTACCATCAGACTTGTAAAAAACAAGAGGCAGAGCTGAGAAGCGTGTTTGAGTAATAAAAGTATCATCCTTTTTGTGCCCGTGGATGTAGGTCGGACCAAGATCCGCCGAACCACGTTAAATCTCCTTGTCAATTGGCGTATTTATCTGTCTTTTGCTAAGTTTGCTTTTGGTCCCCCATAACCAAACAAATTCACTATTGAGGGAGGATTGTCTCGAGAGTAATATTCCCATATTGCCCTGAGACCAAAATCCGCCGTCAACAGTTGGCGCCGTCTGTGGGGACCTCCAACAAAAAGCAGCTCGCGTAGTAAGACGATGGTAGAAGGTGGAAATCACCAATCGTCGGGGAATCCGGCTACAGATTGGATGAAGAAGATAGAAGAAAGCATAAAGAAGGACAATGGGGATAGTCAGACCCTCCTAAAAACCATGATGGACCGACTGGAGAAAATGGAAGGGGGGAACCGCGAGAAGCCTGAAACCAGAGCTAATCAAAGAAGATGAGAGATATCAGGTGGAAAAAGGGTCGCCGATGTGAGTGATGACGATGAACCGATGAGGAAGGGTCCCTACAGGATGAGGCCCGTAGTGGTAGAAAAAGATTTACAAACGGAGGATACGTGGGAAGAAGAAGAAGGGAGACAATTACCATATTCTTCCTATGATAGCCCCCGCGACACCAGAAGGGGAAATATGAAGCATGGTGAAACTGGACGGGAAGTCTCAAGTCATGAGGAACGCCGCACCCGTGGTGACAGACGCGAAGGAGGCCGCGGGAGGCGGCATAGTGACACAGATGGCAGTATAAAGTCTTGGTTAAGAAAAGAAATGGCCAAGTGGGGAGTAAACCCCAAAATTGATACAGCAGATGCTCGGGACGGTGAGGTTGAATCTCCATTCACAGAAGAAATAAGGTCGGCAAAATTCCCAAGACATTTCAACACGCCATCCATGACGCCCTACAAAGGCCATTCAGATCCAAAGTCCCATATTGAAAGTTTCGTCCTATTAATGGAGGTCCAAGGGGTAGTAGGGGATGCCATTTGCAAAGTATTCCCCCTAACCTTGGGCGGGTCTGCCATTCTGTGGTTCAGAAGTATTGCCCCGGGAAGCATCAGTAGCTTCGCTCAACTCAGAAGGTCATTTGTTCGACACTTCAAAGGGGCCTGCGTCCCCAAGAAAATGGTGGGAGAATTGAGACTGATGAAGCAGGGGGATGATGAGCCCCTGAGGAATTTTATTGAAAGATACCATAATTTGGTGCTCGAGGTCGGAGCGTACGAGTCATCGGAAGCGCTAGAAAGTCTCAAGGGAGGTTTGAAGATCGGGAAGTTATGGACTCATCTGAGGATTCAAGACGTATCGGATTATGCCACTGCCCTGGAGTTGGCCAGGAAGTTTATCTTAATAGAGGAGGAGAAAAAGATTGCCCGGGGAGTAGACACCCGAAAGGCTAAGATACTTAGGTCAGACAATCAGTAGGATTCGATTAGAAATTTGAGGAGACCAATCCCGGAGCAGAAGAAACTCAGACCGACACCTCCGAGTAGTCATGTTCAAAAGATAAAGTCATCTGTCCAAGTCAACCGTGTCGCGGGGAGAACAGTATACACCCCCCTGAACAAACCTATGGCCCAGATAGTTCGGGAAATCCAGGATAAAGGTCTGTTGGCTGAGCCTAATTTGAAAAGGTTCCCGATTGAGGAGGGAAATAGTAGGGCATACTGTATCTACCATAACGTAAGGGGACATGCCACGAATGGGTGCAGAGAGCTGCGGGAGCAGGTGGAAGACTTGGTGAAAGAAGGCTATCTCAGTGTGTACATAGACCATTCGGTTTTTGAGGTCGACTAAGTTGATAGCGGAAGTCTTCCAGTCGGATGCGTGGAATGCTGAGATGCAGAGAAGATGTATTAAGAAGAGCCTTGCTTGTAGTGACCCTTGTAGAGTTGCAAGAAAGGCAACGGATCCCAAAAAGGTGAGTAAGACTTTTTCTGTCTTAGGTTGACATTTGATTATGCTTTTTTGTTATGGCTCACACAATGATTTTGATATTTGTTTTACGGCTCGGTTCTGCTCTTGTACCGCCGAGACCGATGTTCTTTCCGGCTCGGGTCTGCTCTTGTACCGCCGAGACCGATGTCTCTTTCCGACTCGGGTCTGCTCTTGTACCGCCGAGACCGATGTCTCTTTCCGGCTCGGGTATGCTCTTGTACTGCCGAGACCGATGTTTCTTTCCGGCTCGGGTCTGCTCTTGTACCGCCGAGACCGATGTTTCTTTCCGGCTCGGGTCTGCTCTTGTACCGCCGAGACCGATGTTTCTTTCCGGCTCGGGTCTGCTCTTGTACCGCCGAGACCGATGTCTCTTTCCGGTTCGGGTCTGCTCTTGTACCGCCGAGACCGATGTTTATTCGACTCGGGGCTGGATTTCGTTCCGCCGAGGCCGCTTGGTTATTCGACTCGGGGCTGGATTTTGTTCCGTTGAGGCCTTATGGTTTATTCAGCTCAGGGTCGGGTTACGTCCCACCAAGTCGGCTTCTTTTGACTGGGGATGTAACATTCCCCCAGAACCAAGTCTTTCTCAGCTCGGGGTCGGGTTACGTCCCACCGAGTCGGCTTCTTTGGACTGGGGATGTAACATTCCCCCAGAGCCAAGTCTTTCTTTTAGCTCGGGGTCGGGTTACGTCCCAGCGAGTCCGCTTCTTTGGACTGGGGATGTAACATTCCCCCAGAGCCAAGTTTTTCTTTCTGCTCGGGGTCGGGTTACATCCCACCGAGTCGGCTTCTTTTGACTGGGGATGTAACATTCCCCCATAGCCAAGTCTTTCTTTCAGCTCGGGGTCGGGTTACGTCCCACCGAGTCGGCTTCTTTGGACTGGGGATGTAACATTCCCCCAGAGCCAAGTCTTTCTTTTAGCTCGGGGTCGGGTTACGTCCCACCGAGTCGGCTTCTTTGGACTGGGGATGTAATATTCCCCCAGAGCCAAGTCTTTCTCAGCTCGGGGTCGGGTTACGTCCCACCGAGTCAGCTTCTTTGGACTGAGGATGTAACATTCCCCCAGAGCCAAGTCTTCTTTTAGCTCGGGGTCGGGTTATGTCCCACCGAGTCGGCTTCTTTGGACTGGGGATGTAACATTCCCCCAGAGCCAACTCTTTCTTTTAGCTCGGGGTCGGGTTACGTCCCACCGAGTCGGCCTCTATTGGTCTGGGGAGGTGACATTCCCCCAGAGCCAAATGTTATTCTCAGCTCGGGGTCGGGTTACATCCCACCGAGTCGATCGTCATCAGAATAAGGGCATAACATTTTTTTCCACAGGTAGATATCGAGATCCTCGTTAACTGAGCTCATGAAGATGGCAGGAATGACCAGATTTGCAGCCAATGTATTTTTCTCTGCAGTTCCTGAAGTGACCACCGACAGATTCATTGACACACCATCTTTTTTATAGTTCCCGGCATCAACTCACAAACTCGTTGTTACCGAGAACTAAGGGATAGATGTTGATGGTTTTTTTAGGCACTATGATATTTAAGCAGCACGACATGGGTAAAAGGGTAAATTCCCTCCTTGGTCAAAATCATTAAAAAGGACCATCATGACCGACCACATGAGTTAGGGGCCGAGCACTTAAGATCGGTAACCCGACCACTTAAAGATCGGATGACCGGGCTTTATCAGATCGACAGCAGCATTCTCAGTTCAAAAGACCATCGTGACCGACCTCATGAAGACCGGGAATATGGCGGGATATGCTCCAGAAGATAAGTTATCCTACTTTCATGGGGAAAACTGATGAGTCAGTGTCCAAATAGGATAAAAGAAGTGAAGGTAGTTTTAATTAGGAATCCTTATGGGAAAAGAGAATAGCTTTGACTATGAATCCTTATGGGAAAAGGAAATTGTTTCAACTAGGAAATTCTTGTACAAATAGGAATATGATTTCTTCACCATTATAAATAGGAGGGTAGAGTGAGTGTAGATGGGAGATCGAGATCAAGATCAAAATCAGAATGAAGATGAAGATCATTACGATCAGACTTGTAAACACAAGAGATATCATAGAAGCATATCTCAGTAATAAAAAGATCGTCCATTCTGTGCCCGTGGATGTAGGCTGGATCTGATCCGCCGAATCACGTTGAATCTCCTTGTTGATTGGTGTATTTATCTGTCTTTTGCTAAATTTGCTTTTGGTTTCCCCTTAACCGAACAAATTCACTATTGAGGGAAGATTGTCTCGGGAGTGATATTCCCATATTGCCCTGAGACCAAAATCCGCCGTCAACATACTTATTTATTGTCATTAAAATAAATTAATTTGAGAGATCAAAAATAAATTACATTAAATTAAATGTGTTTTATACCATTCAACCAACATCAAGAGGTGAATAACAATAATGATAGTATTATTCTCATGACTCGACCATTTTCAAATAGTTTTTTTTTTTTTAAAAAATTATTAACCACCTAAATTTGAACATTAAAAGAGGTATGAAATTAGAAAATTTAATTTTTGGTTTTGAAAGAAAAATAAATATTTAGGAAACCACCTCTAATAAGAAAGTATATTTTCATCATCAAGATACAAATACTTATTTATTGTCATTTAAATAAATTAATTTGGGAGATCACAAATTAAATAAAATAAATTAAACTAATAGGGAGTCTACGCGATGCGCGTGCTAATTTAGATAACATATATTTGTAGCAAATTAAGAAAAATTCCCCGTAATCTCATCATTTTAAGTAAGTGAACATGGAAAGTATTTGAATTTTTTTTTTCTCAACTTATCATAGGAGTCTCACTAATTAGCATATTGCTCGATTTACGGCTGCCAAATCTTTAACTTTGAAAATGCTTTCCTTATCACTTCTTCCATCAACTACCGCCTACATGCATTATCATTTTGATATGAAAAACCTTTAACTCAATATTTAAATTGGAAGATAGTAAGCAAAAATAAAATTGAATGCATTATACTAATAAAGACACTCATATAATCTATTTCGTGTAATGCATTGAACATGTTGTTATTAAATACATGTACAATTATTTTTAAAATATATTAAGCATATTAAATATAGTTGAATGTAAATATATTTTGAATAATGTAGTTCATGTACATGTATAACTATTTTTAAAATCTTCAGCTTATTAAATTAAATTCATATTTATTTAGTTCAATATATATTTTTAAAATACAATGATCATTAAACAAATTTTACTCAACCTTAGTTCAATGTATCTTTTTAAATATTAATTATATTCATACTTATTTAGTTCAATATTTTTTCTTATATATACAATGAGCATTCAATAAATTTCAAATTTATTTAGTTCAATGTATCTTTTTAAATATAATGAGCATTAAATAAATTTCATATTTATCTAGTTCAATGTATCTTTTTAAATACATTGAGTATTAAATAAATTTTACTTAACAGATTAGAGCTCAATATTTCTCTTAAAATAAGGAGAGAATTCTATTTTATTTTGTTTTATAATAGATAGATAGATGTGTTTTATACCGTTCAACCAACATCAATAGGTGAATTATTAAGATAAATTATAAAAAAATAAGGAAAAAAATTACATATAACACAAGTAGTCATTATTATGTTTTTATTACTAAACATGGCAATGGGCCGAGCTCGGGCCGGTCCCGGGAAATAGTATTTAGGCTCAGTCCTGGGAAAATCCGGGCTCGACCAGTCTCGAGTTCGAGCCAAGCTTTATCCGACCCAATTTTTAATATAAAATATTACATATATAATTTATTATATATATATATGTATTTTTTATAAATATATAATTTTCTTTTTATGCTCTGGCCAAGCAGAGCCCGTGCTTTTTTATTTGAGCCCGGATCGGGCCTGGGCCCAAGCCGGACCTCTAATTCTAAAGCCCAGCCCAGATTTTTTTAATCCCGGACGGGCCGAGCCGAGCTGGACCGGGATCAGGTTTTTTTACCATTCATATTTATTGCCCAATTAATCAAATAAACCGAGTATGAATAAAATTACCATTGAAACCAATTCATAACAACAAAAAATAATGAACATGCGATGAATGTGCGAAAATGATGCGTCGCATACCCATCATAAATCTATGGTGTACGCCCATCTAAATTATGATTAACTAGGAAAATTTTCTTGTTTTATTGGTTAATTTCCCGTGTAAAAAGCGTAGTCGAATGTCTGACGAAAGCGGCCACTAACCTCGAGAATGTAATGGGTCCCACGACAGTTTTTATGTTCCACGTGGCAAGAATCATACGGAATCGTATAAATTAATGAGAAATTAATCATATAAGTAATCACACACAACATAATCTCCGCCGGGATTTTGAACTGTCTCGACGACGTCGTCTTTATTTTGAACTGAATTCGAAAAACAACAAAAAAACACAAAACAGTACAAAGAAAATCAAAGGGGAAAAATGAGTGTGATAGATTTGATCACGAGAGTTGACGCGATTTGCAAGAAATATTACAAGTACGATGTCGATAAACAGAAAGATCTCAACGTCTCCGGTGACGACGCATTCGCTCGCTTATACGGCGTCGTTGAGGCCGAACTCGACACTGTTCTCCAGGTAGCTCTTTATCTTTTTATTTTAACGTAAATTTTTTTTCTCTTTTACTTGACAATTCAACTCACAAAAATCGGAATTTTGTCGAAATCGGAGGCGGTGGCAATAGAGAAAAATCGTGGGACGGCAGTAGCGATGAATGCGGAGATACGAAGAACAAAAGCTAGGTTGCTTGAAGAAGTGCCTAAATTACAGAGACTTTCTTTTAAAAAGGTCATTTTTTTCATTTTTTTTTATTTCACAACAGTGAATTGCGATTAGAGTAATTTTTGTTGGTTTACTTTTACAAGGTGAAAGGGCTTTCAAAAGAGGAGCTTGAGGCTCGAGTTGATTTAGTTGCTGCTCTGAAAGATAAAATTGAAGGGATACCTGATGGATCAACAACTGCTGTTAAACAATCTGGTACTGGGGCAACTTCGGATTCATATACAGGAATCAAAATTGACTCTTATTCGGGTACCAATTAGTCTTAAATTTTTTTTTTTTTTTTTAAATTTTAATGGTACTTAGGTTTGTTTTTTCTTTATATTCATTCTTTAATTGTGCTAGGTGGGAAATTTGATGATGAGTATTTCCAAGAAACTGAAGAGTGCAGCCGGTTTAGGCAAGAGTATGAGATGAGGAGAATGAAACAGGTAGGTGTTTTGTGTTTAGGCAAGAGTATGTTAGCAATTTTAACAAGTTATGCATAGAAATCATGATTTGGAAGTGTGAAATTTTAATGTCAATTTGACACTTTATAGGATCAAGGTTTAGATGTTATAGCTGAAGGATTGGACACGTTGAAAAACATGACCCATGACATGAATGAGGTTTGCTTGTGGACCTTTCTCTCATTACTTGTGGTGTAAAAATAATGGAATCAAATGTTGGTTTCCTTATTCTGGTTGTCGTTTGTGCAGGAAATCGACAGACAAGCGCCCCTGATGGATGAAATAGATGAAAAGGTAATTCTTTATTCCTTTATTGATACTAATCTCCTTTATGCTTCCCAATAAAACTTATTATTAGGAAAACAGAACTCTCATGGATGGTCCTCCTTTTGAGATTCTGGTAGCATTCTCTTGTTGTGAACTTTGTTTTTCCTCTGCTTCGTGAGTGTGAGATGAAAATTTTACATGTATTTGATTCTCTCATAAAGTATATACGTTTTTTTTCATATTTTTATCCAATAAAAATGAGAATCAATGACTGTCAGCTAAATCAAAAATACAAAACCACTGCCAAAGTCGGTGTTGTGTTCAGGAACACTTATTTTCTGGGGGGAAAAGGAGGGATAACTTGGATTTTTTATAGGAAAAAAAAAGTATTTTACCTGAGGTACATTCTGCATTGAAGGGATTTACTTCACTAAGTTAATAATTTTATTTGAACATCGTTCAGGTTGATAGGGCAACCTCTGATCTGAAAAGTACCAACGTGAGACTCAAGGATTCTGTAACCCAGGTAAAAATATTATATATATATGACTAAGAGTCTTAGATTGCAATTCAAATCTTAATACATGCGCAATAGACATGTTCCTTCCCCATTTTTATGTCCTTTGTCTCATTTCTGTTTGCTTATTGATCTTATTTCAGCTTAGGTCCAGTCGCAACTTCGGCGTTGATGTCATCCTCCTGTGCATAATCCTAGGAATTGCTGCCTATCTGTACAAGTAAGTATCTTGTGTTTTACTTGTATCATTTCTTGAAATGAAGTTCGACATTAGGTTTCAGACACGAGCAAAGCTAATGGATCAATGTTGATGATGAAAATGTAACATAACTGAATAACTCATGATATCCAATTGCTTGTTGCAGTGTGTTAAAGTGACGTTGGTGTTCAAGCAACATCTTCCACGACTTCTCTACGAATATTTTACCATGGCTTTTCGCTTCGTCTTCCTATCTCTATACATCTCTTCATACTCTATGAATTTCTATGTATGTGCTATACTTAGATATGTCCAATGTTTAAAAATACGTGGCGGAGCCTCGAGGCGGCCGGCCATTGAGGCGTGAGGCGGACCGCCTCAAGGCGGCGAGGCGGGCGCCTCAATCCAAAACATCAGAATAATAATCAAAATAGTAATATCATAATAATAAAAACATGTTAAATCCAAAATACATTCATTTCTTCATAATTCATAATATGTTCAAAAAACTATTGATAACTAATCCCTAAATAAGCTATCATTTGTATCTAGCGGCATGAAGGTTGGGTCAAAATCTCTCTCATCATCAGATGTGTCATCCTCCAAAGAACCTCATTCACTTGTATTGTCTTCATCCACTAATTGTGGAGCTTTTCCTTTCCCTAACAAATAACATAAAGTCTATTATTTTTTAATTTATATTATATAAATTGCATTATTTGTAAATATTAACTTACTTTGGTCTCTGTTCATTTTTTGTGCAGATGTTTTACTTCCACTCGGTTGTTCAATGGATGTATTCTCTACAAAGTTTTCTCCAGCCACCCATTCATCATCAGAAGGCAACTCATCCTCAATCAAAGGATCATCATTCGCTTGAAATGAATGTTTTTTCATGAATTTTTGCTTCAATCGCATATTGTACATTATGTAAACTAACGAGTTCAATTTCTCGGTGGATAATCTATTTCTCTTCTTTGTATGAATCTACAAAATATTTATTCAAATTATCATAAGTTCACCGAAAAAAGTTATATTCACAAATTATTAATTATTATTAGATCATACCATATTAAATGTACTCCAGTTGCGTTCACACCCCAAGGATGAGCATGTTAGACTTAAAATCTTTATTGCTAAAGACTGCAATTGAGGAGTTTCATCGCCAAATGTATTCCACCAGTCAGCTATAATAAAAATAGAAAATTGAATATACACTTTTCAAATTCATATAATAGCTTATAGTGAATAATAACACAAAAGTGATAATTCACATACCAGGACTATGATTGAAGACGGTGTGTTTAGCAAGACTGAGGCCAAATAATCCTCGCTTATTTGGAAACGTATCTGCTTGTATATCTGCAGCATATTGATCTTCAGGATTAGGCAACAGTTTGGCCATGCAATGTATAAACCCATGCCTAATCTTCGGATGCCTGGAAGGAGGATTGTCTGCATATTGGATATGAGGATTCAAAAAATAAGCAGTCGCATGCAATTGGCGGTGCAACTGAGACTCCCACCTATCATCAATTATTTTCTATATCTCCTTGTATGCACTAACCTCATTTCCCAAATTTTTTGTTATCTCCTCTTTTGCTCTATCCATGGCACCATATAAAAATCCCATAGCCGGAAATTTTTCTCCATCTGTCATCCTCAACACATTAACTAGAGGTTTAGTTGTTTTCAAAGCATAAGCAACACAAATCCAAAACCTATCACTCAAAATTATTTTGGAGGCATCTTTCCCTTCTGACTTTTTGGAGAAAGTAATGTCATCCCAATCTTTTGAAGTAAACATTTGCCGCAAGGGTTGCTTCAAACCACACATACTTTCTAATGTTAAGTATGCAGTTGCAAACCTTGTCGGAGCGGGTCGAACTAAATCTTTCTTTGTGAAACTTCTCATTAAAGCCAACACCGCTCCATGATTATAAATGAAATTACCAACCTGTTAAATGACATCAACAATTACGAATAATGACATCAACAATTACGAATTTATGATTTGAACTAAGAATAAATTTAATAAAATATGTAAGTTTACTTTTTTTGCTTTTAACAAAGCATTTTTATGTTGTGGTAGCTTTCCAATATCTTCAAGCATTAAATCAATACAATGCGCCGCACACGGCGTCCACCAAAATCGTTTCCTCTTTTCCATTAAAAGTTCACCCGCTTTCTTATAATTGGATGCATTATCTGTAATCACTTGAATCACAATGTCTTCGCCTACTTCTTCGACAACATCATCAAGCATGTTGAACAATAAATTCGCATCCTTCACTACATCACTAACATCCACAGATTTAAGAAAAATAGTCCCAAACGGATTGTTCACAAGGAAGTTTACCAATTGTCTTCCTCTCATATCCTTCCACCCATCTGACATAATGCTCACCCATGTTTGGCTCCATGTTTTCTTTACTTCATCAACAACTTCTCTCGTATTATCTAATTCCTTTTTCAGTATAGTTGTTGATAACTCATATGCTGTTGGTGGTTTTAGTCCACTGCCAAAATTTCCAATTGATCGCACCATATTGGCAAATGATGGACTACTAGCAACATTGAAAGCAATGCCATTCTCATAAAAAAACCTACCAATATCTTGTATTGTCTGATCACGAAGATCTTGAACACTTCCTTGTGAAGGGCGTATCTGATTATCCTCCAATTCTCCTTCTTCAATATTCACCAAAAATCTATCCATTGGCCCTCGAATGGTTCTCTTTGATATACTCCATTGTGAACTACCAAAAGATGAACGGTGTAGAGTGGCACCTTCATCAATTCTTTCTTCTCGATAAAGTTGTGCAGCCTTCTTTGTATCTTGTTTTTTCTTCATAAAATCATTTATCTCAGATTGTACTTCTGGAGGAACCATTGTACATGGCGCGACGTTACCTTTAATACCCGCAAGATGTTCTTTCATTCTATACACACCCCATTTGATTGTCCTACTACAAAAATTACATTCAATATATTTATATCCTCCCTTTCCATCTTCCACAGTAATTTCATGCCCGTACTTCCAAGCCGGATCAGTTTGAGTTGAACTTCGAGGCGGCCGCCTCAGCCGAGTTTTAAAACACTGGATATGTCTATTTATTTGAAATCTATTAGCAATACAGAACTGGACCTATCTACTTTATCTCAATTTTCTTTGTAATTAAGATAAATAGTTACAACTACAATTTTTACAATCATGCACATGCTCCATTGTTAATGACACTGTTGCGGGATTTTCGTACCGCAAGTATACAATATCAAGTTTTAGTAAAAATGAGTAAGAATGTCGAACCCATCTAATTTTGCACTAAGTACTATAATTTCTAACTCTTAACTTAATTTATAAACACAATCAAAATTGATTAAATAGAAAGTAAAAACAAAACAAGTAAAAACACAAAATGATTTTATTGAAAAGATCAATATGAGATGAATTTTAGAGTCCGACTTCACCTAGCTATCCCCTATGTATTTATTATGCCAATTAATTATTATTCAGTTTTTGAATTTATAAGCCAAGATTCCTAAATTATTCTACTCCATCTCCCGAGTGTCGAGTGAAAAGATTGTTAACTATCGACTTCGATATTTCTATAAAAATCTAATAATTAACAATTCATTAAGCTTTGTGATTCCTTATTAATTGACTTCAAAGAAATTATAGATTCTCTCAAACTCTATAAATTTCCCAAGTTATATGTTCTATATCCTATTCAAAATCCTCTCTTTCGAGTGATAGATTCTAAATATACAATCATCTAATGTGTGACCAACAAACGAGAAGCATTAAGCACAAGAAAATATAAATAAACGGAATGAAAACTTCATAAAAGTTATTTGGCAATCAATACATCGGTTCAAACATTAGCTACATCATACTCTAGAATAACATAATTAGTTCATGATTAAATTAAAGAACAACAACATCTGAGTCAAGAACATAGTAATTTTTTGAAGAGTTTAAAGAAGAAAAATAGAATATAAAACCTTAATCAAATTCCTTCGTCTTCGGACTTCACCAGCTTTTCCTCTTCTCCTTGTTCTTCAATCTCCTCATTATGATCTCTAAATTTTATGCTTTGAACTCTTTTGTTGTGTCTCGAAATTCCCCATAGGGTTTTGGACGTATTGTTATATTTATAGGAAACCATGTAGTCCTCCTGCGCATAAACTACTGTTTTCCCTGATGAGTGCGGAATTTTGTCGCGGCATCGCGACACCAGAAGTGGCGTCGTGGCGCCAAACTCTCGAGATTTAAGTATGGAGACACCCTGGGCATCGCGACGCCACTTCTTTTTTCAGGATGAGTTTTTTTTTCTGCTTATTTTGTTTGTTCCCGCGTGCTTCCATTGTATTTTTAAGCTCTCATAGCACGTACATTTGCCTCATACTCCATGCTCTAATGCTTCTTGTCACTAAATCACAAAACAACTACAAAACACATCAAACGACGCGAAATCTATCAAAATAATAAGCTTAAGAATGCATGAATAAGTGTATATAATTTACACTTATCAAACACCCACAAACTTAAGATTTTGCTAGTCCCGAGCAAAAAAACGAAATAAAAACGAAATAAAAATAAACAAACAAAAGTAACTAAATTAACTAGGTCACTTTCGTAGGGATCACGATTGCATTTAGCGTATGCAACAAGCCTTTAAACTCTTAGACGATCCTAGGTAGTCTCGTGAGGGCTTACAGAAACGACACCCACAAACGTCATTTAATCATGCACATGCAATCATGCAAAAATATAAATGCAACAATAATAAACATAAAAGAATCTTGGAAAATCTGATGCAAGGATTATCCTCAAAGAGTGCCTAATAATGAAAACAAAGAAACCTTCAAAATGTATGATTTAACTGAGAGCCAAAGTTTTGAATAAATTATCTAAGTCAGACTCACAATGTGTGTGTGTGTATGCTGAGGTTTGGTCATAGCTCGAATCCTAAGGGAGCTAACTCGGTGATTTCTTCTCAAAAATGCGCATCTAATGGGTCAAACCAACGTAGATATCTAAAAAATGTTATGTATTTGCCTATTGAGCTCTATATGATGTGGCTTTCTTTTTCTTTTTTTTTCTCTATTTTTTTCTCTTGTTTTGGGGTACCGAATCTGGTAACGATATTCTTCTGCACGAATTTGATGACAGCCTGAGCATCATTGGTAGATGTTGCAACAGTTTCCATCCATTTGGATACATAGTCAACTGCTAATAAAATATAAGTTTGGCCAAATGAAGAGGGAAATGGCCCCATAAAATCAATCCTCTACACGTCAAAGGTTTCGACCTCTAGTATGTTTGTTAAAGGTAGCTCATGGCGTCTGGAGATGTTTCTAAGGCGTTGGCAACGATCACAAGGTTTTACGAAATGATAGCTATTTCGAAATAGCGTTGACCAATAAAATCCGGATTGAAGTACCTTAGCAAAAGTTCTTGTGGCTCCAAAATGTCCTCTTAGGGGCAGAGTGGCATTGACTGATAATTCCCTTAGCTTCTTCAGCTGAGACACGTCTTCAGATTATTTGATATGGGCATCTCTTGAAGAGTAAGTGCTCATCCCATGGGTAAGACTTTACATCATGGAGGAACTTCTTCTTGTGCTTATATGTATTGTCTGGGGAAAATTCTCCACAAGCTAAATAGTTAGCATAATCAGGAAACCATGGAATTTTAGCAAGCACCTCGAAAAGTTGCTCATTCGAAAAGACCTCGAGTATAGTACCATCACTGGGTGTTTCATGCTCAATTCTGGATAAGTGATCAACAACCACATTCTCACTACCTTCTGTCCCGTATCTCAAGATCGAATCCTTGCAATAAAAGAACCAATCGTATCATACGAGGTTTGGCATCCTTCTTTGCAAACAGGTAACGAATAGCTGCATGGTCTGTATAGACAATCCACTTTGTCTCAATTAAATAGGGTCGAAATTTATCAAAAGCGAATACGACCACAAGCATTTCCTTCTCGGTGGTGGTGTAACTTTGTTAGGCAATATCCAGTGTTCTACTGGTATAATAGATTGCTCGGAAAATCTTGTCATGCTTTTGACCAAGTACTGCACCAATGACGTACTCACTAGCATCACACATAACTTCAAATGGTTCACTCTAATTCGGGGTTATCATGATCGAGGCTGAAATCAAAGCCTGCTTAATCTTGTTAAAGGCCTGTAGGCATTCCTCGTCGATAAAGCCCAGCATGACCAAAAAAACTCATTACTCATTTAACATGTATTGGTGGTGGAAGCTTTTCAATTGCTGCTATTTTGACCCTATCAACTTCCACACCATTCGAGGAAATTTTATGACCCAGCACGATATCTTCTTGAACCATGAAATGACATTTCTCCCAATTCAACACTAAACTCTTCTCCTCGCATCTCTGTAGAACCAAAGATAAGTTGTGCAAGCAGTGATCGAAACTTGAGCCAAATAGGAAAAATCATCCATGAAGATTTCTAGAATCTCCTCCACCATATCTGAAAAAAATGGCCATTATACACCGTGAAAAGTGGCTGGAGCATTACACAGTTCAAAATGCATCATTCGAAAGGCGTATGTACCATAAGGGCAAGTAAATGTTGTCTTTTTTTGATCTTCTAGGCTATGACGATTTGATTATACCCATAATAACCATCTAGGAAACAATAGTACTGAAAACTGGCTAATCGGTCGAGCATTTGATCTATGAATGGAATATGGAAGTGGTCTTTTCTGGTGGCTTTGTTGAGTTTCATGTAATCTATGCAGACACGCCACCCAGTAACTGTTCTCGTGGAGAAGAGCTCATTATTTTCGTTCTTGACCACTATCATTCCTCACTTTTTGGGCACCACTTGAACTGGTGATACTCATGAACTATCAGAAATGACATAGATGATTCATGCTTTTGGCCATTTCAGTACCTCAGCCCATACTACTTCTTTCATGGCTGGATTCAACCTTCTTTGATGTTCTATAGAGGGTTTATAGGTGTCATCCATCAAAATTTTGTGCACACAAACTGAATGTCTAATCATTTTTATGTTTGCTATTGACCATCCCAGGGCAGATTTATATTTTCTTAATATTATCAGTAATTTATCTTCTTCTACAATGGTAAACATTGAAGAGATGATTACCGGAAATGTCGATTTCTCACCCAGGAATGCATAGCGGAGATGTTCAAGCAACGCTTTTAACTCTGGTGTATTCTTTGTAGCCTCCATTGATGGTGGATCATGTAGAGCTTCAACTTGAGCCTTGGCTATTGTTATTCTTGGCAAGCTTTTGAGTGCTATAACGAACTGCTTGAGGTCCAAATTATCTCCCAATGTCTCTGTGTGAATTTTAGAGTTTACAAGACACCGTTCTAAAAGATCTATCGGCTCATTTTCCGTACGTCTACTTCACACAAGTTTCTGCCACATCTACCCATTTGCATGTACTCTCATCTTCAGGATATTTGATGGCATTGTAGATATTGAACGTCACTTCTTCCCCGCATACTCTCAGCATCATTTCTCATTGCTGCACATTAATCAGAGCTTTCCCAGTTGCCAAGAATGGTCGTCCAAGAATCAACGAGATTTCCTGATCTTCTTCCATATCCAACACTACAAAATCTACAGGAAAAATGAATTTATCCACTTTCACTAAAACATCTTCAATGACTCCCTGAGGATAATTGAGAGATATATCTACCAACTGCAGTGTGATGGTTGTTGGCTTTGCATCTCCAAGGTCCAATTTCCTGAAAACAGAACGAGGCATCAAAATAATGCTAGCTTCTAGATCGTATAGGGCTTTAGTAAATGTAGAGTCTCATATGATGCAATGTATAGTAAAACTCATTGGATCTTGAAGCTTTTGGGGCAATTTCTTTTGAAGAATTGCACTATATTCCTCCATGAGATTCACTGTTTCAAAATCCTCCAGCTTTCTTTTCCTCGACATGATCTCCTTTATAAACTTTACATAATTGGGCATGTATTCCAAAGCGTCTGTGAAGGGAATATTGATATGAATCTTTTTAAAAATGTCAAGAAATTTAGCGAATTGAGCATCCAATTTTCTCTTTTGAAAACGCTGAGGGTATGGAAGAGGTGTCTTAGGGATTTTGGGTTTCGGGCATGGTGGAGTGGTTTCACTTTGGTCTTTTGTCATCATTGTTTCCTCTTAGAGTTATACTTCATTGTTTTGGCTATTTTGATCATCCGAGGCATTACCAACATGTTTCCCATTTCTGAGGGTGATGGCTTGACATTATTCCTTAAGGTTTACCTTTGTATTGCTTGGAAAGGCTCATTTATGATGGCTTGTCATAGAAGATGCTAGTTAGCCAATTTGGACCTCTGAGGATTTCATCGCCGCCCTCATATTTCCAATGTGAGTTTCAATATTATTGAGCCTTGACTCATTCTTTTCAAACCTCTCTGTGGATTTTACGACAAATGTGCTCACGAGATCTTCTAATGATGGTTTCTGCTCTGATCTTTGGTTGTTGAAACCCGGTGGGGGTTGTAAAACATTCTTTGGGTTTGCATAAGAAAATTTCTCATAGTTGCGAAGTCCTAGATGATAGTAGTTGGGTGCAAGGTTACCCCTATAATTGTTGAAGTTCCTATTATTCATGTAGTGGACTTGCTCTAGGCTTGCGTCTTCTTCAGGTAACATCATACTTGCAGCCGTCGCAGCTTCAATAGTTGGTTGTGTTTGTTGATTGGTTAAGGCTGCTATATGAGTCGTGAAAGATGAAACTTGAGCTGCTAATGTCACGATAAGATCCACTTCATGTATGCCCGCCACTTTCATCACAGTTGAGCGTTCGCTAGGCTATTAGAAGTTATTCATGATCATCTCTTCCAATAGAGTGTAGGCATCCTCAGCATTCTTCTTACAGAGGGTTCCCCCAGCGGCTGCATCAACCATATTCCTATTTGTGCCACTCAACCCATTGTAGAATAGCTGAATCTGCACCCGATATTCATAATTATGTTGTGGGCATCTCCTGAGTAGATCCTTAAATCTCTCTCATACTTTATACAGATTTTCAGTCTCCAACTGCTTAAATATGCTGATCTTCGTTCTCAGCTGGGCTGATTTAGCATGTGGAAAGAACTTCTCCAGAAATCGTGTGACCATATCCTCCCACGTTAGAATGTTCCCCATTGGTATGGACTGCAACCAACCCCTCATTTTGTCCCTTAAGGAAAACGGGAACAAGCGCAGCCTGATGGTCTCTTTAGTTACTCCATTCTTTTTAATTGTATCTGTCATCTCCAATGACATCCTTCAGTGAATGTTGGGATCCTCGATAGTTGATCCCCCATATTGGTTTTGGTGTACCATATTGATGAGTGCTGGTTTCAACTCGAAATTGTTGGCATCGATTTGTTGGTAATCAATCCTAGAATAATTATCGTCAATGAATGATTTAAAATGATCCCGGATTGCCACCTGACTCGGATTGTTCTCTCTATTTTAAGCTACGATTGCTACTTGGTGCTGACTGTTCTCTCTGTTTGCAGCTGCCATTATAGCTTTTTCAACTTTTTCCTCTTTTCTTAATCTTCTTGCTGTTCGCTCTATTTCAAGATCAAACAAGAGTGAATCAAGACTTATGGATTGTCTCATTCACTGCAAAACACTGGAAGAAAGAGAGAAAAATCAAGAAAATGGTCAAATAATAGTAAATATTAAATAAATAAAATAAAATCTAAATTAAAATTAAGGGTAGTTGGTAATAGTTTAATGTTAATAAGGGCAACAACGCCAAAAACTTATTGTGGGATTTTCGTACCGCAAGTATACGATGTCAAATTTTAGTAAAAATGAGTAAGAATGTCGAACCCATAGGGATTGAAATCTAATTTTGCACTAAGTACTATAATTACTAACTCTAACTTTATTTAGAAATACAATCAAAATTGATTAAAGAGAAAGTAAAAACAAAACAAGTAAAAACACAAAACGGTTTTATTGAAAAGATCAGTATGAGATGAATTTTAGAGTCTGACTTCACCTAACTATCCCCTATGTATTTATTATGCCAATTAATTATTGTTCAGTTTTTGAATTTATAAGCCAAGAATCCTAAATTATTCTACTCCCTTCGCCCGAGTGCCGAGTGAAAAGATTGTTAACTACCGACTTCGATATCCCTATAAAAATCTAATAATTAACAATTCATTAAGATTTGTGATTCCTTATTAATGACTTCAAAGGAATTATAGATTCCCCCAAACTCTATAAATTTCCTAGGTTATATTTTCTATATCTTATTCAAAATCTCTTATCCCGAGTGATAGATTTTAAATATACAATCATCTAATGTGTTGCCAACAAACGAGAAACATTAAGCACAAGAAAATATAAATAAACGGAATGAAAACTTCATAAAAGTTATTTGGCAATCAATACATAGGTTCAAGTATTATGCTACATCATACTCTAGAATAACATAATTAGTTCATGATTAAATTAAAGAACAACAACATTTGAGTCAAGAACATAGTAATTTTTTGAAGAGTTTAAAGATGAAAAATAGAATATAAAACCCTAATCAAATTCCTTCATCTTCGGACTTCACTAGCTTTGCCTCTTCTCCTTGTTCTTCAATCTCCTCATTAGGATCTCTAAATTTTGTGCTTTGAACTCTTTTATCGTGTCTCGAAATTCCCCATAGGGTTTTGGACGTATTGTTATATTTATAGGAAACCTCGGAGTCCTCATGCGCATAAACTACTGCTTTCCCTTATGAGTGTGGGAATTCGTCGCGGCGTCGCGGTGCCAAACTCTCGGGATTTAAGTATGGAGACACCCTGGGCGTCGCGACGCCACTCCTTTTTTCAGGATGAGTTTTTTCTGCTTATTTTTCTGTTCCCGCGTGCTTCCGTTGTATCCTTAAGCTCCCATAACACGTATATTTGCCCCATACTCCATGCTCTAATGCTTCATATCACTAAATCACAAAACAACTACAAAACACATCAAACGGCATGAAATCTATCAAAATAATAAGCTTAAAGATGCATGAATAAGTTTCTATAAATTACACTTATCAGACACTTTTTTTTTGGTCGAAAATAATAATGCAGAGTGAGAGAGAAGGTAAAAAAAAAATTAATAATAATAATAAATGTCTCACAGGACAACAGGGCCGTGGACTTAGCTCTGTACAAAAACAAATTTACAAATTCTTGTTGTGTGTTTTGAGTCTCTTTTAGAAATTATCTCCTTATATTACTTACCTAATTTTTTGTTAATTTTGGAAAGATAAAGATTATCATTGAAGTAAATCAATGATTATATGATACAAAAGAGGGAAATTCCCTGTTCCAAAGACCGGAAGTTTGACTGTTACAATTCATAATCTGTGGGCAATTTCATTACAGGCTCTTGACATAAACTAAATCACAAAAGGACTTAAATATCTAACTGCACACTGAATGTCCGAGATAATCCAATAAATCTCTTTCCAAATAGGATCCACCATCTGGTTTTCCTTCACACAAAAAATCTCCCCAGGCATCTTGATCTTTCCTAAAGAATTGCTCAAAGCTTCAGCCTTAGCTACATGACAGCTATAAGCTCTTTTCCTCTGGAGATCATTTTCATTTCTAGTCCTCCAGTAATTTCAAATTTCAATTTTGATGGAAAATTGCATTACAACACATTTAATATGTCGAGAAATTATAAAAAGTAAGCCAAAAAAAAAAAAAAAAAATAGTAGATAGGACAAGTAACCATCATTATGTATTTACTATCCAATTAGCCAAATAAATTATGTTTGGACAAAATTACCCTTGAAATCAACTTATAGCAGCAAAGAACAATGACAGTGCGATGAGTGTGCGATAACACTCATCATACACTAAAATGACTGTGTGATGGGATGCGATGGCACCTATTGCACACCATCATTTTGGTGTGTGATGAGTACCATCGCACATCCATCTCACAACCATGGTGTACGTTCACCTAAAACTGACATTTTATCGAACACATTGTGTGTTCTATTTTACCTATAATTTTTTAATAAAATCTTACATATTTAATCCGCATCATTCTACATATATATTGCTTAAGTGAATTTCATCAAATTATTTTGAAAAATAATCTAAAAAGAATGAGAAATAGGAAATTATATCTAATTTTCGGAGGTTTAGATATAGAAGTTAAGGGAGGGTATGTTAAGAATCTAGTAGATGTTTGTGGAGAGAAAAATAACTTGTTGGTGTTCTTGGATCTGGGTGTGAATAAGAAGCAAAAAAAAAAATTGGTTGAAAGACAGGTTGTTCACGACAAGAGATGTTGTGTTTTTAAGTTTCGAGGATATTTTGGTTTAAAAATAATTCATCTGGCTAATTTTAATAAAAAAAAAACATAATAATAGCTAGTTGTGAAACTTAACATTCTAATGACATTTCTACGGGGATATTTTTAGTGACATTCTAATGTTATTTTTATTCCAAATAATTATATATTTTAATCTCTTTTCAAAATATATAATTACTTGAAATATGAATATCACTAAAAAAATATCTCCTAAAAATATCGTAAAGAAAATTATAGGATATGAATTCGAGGGTCGATGAGACTCTTGGGTCATGAGAGTGAGTTGAAAAAAATAGTTATTTCTTGCAGGATTTTGTTTTGTTGACTCGATTTTTTGTTTGATAGGAATTTTGTGGACTAAAAATTAGGTGATCTAAAAGGTCTGTAAAGGGCTAAATGAATTCACCCGTACAATCAAGACTTTAACAGCTTTGTTTACTGTTGTATTAATTATCTGTCGTTTGTTTAAATGTGACAACAACACCATACAATGAAGCTTAATCAACTAATTTTGTTATGTTACATATCATTTTTTTTAACGTAGGAAATCTCGTTATCAAATCATTAGATTTGGGTTTAAGCAGAATAATAAAATTCTCGATTGCTTTAAATTCTTACAAGAAATGTAACATATGGAATCGAGTTCAAGATCCGACAATCAAATTTTAAACTCTTTACTACCAATTCACACATCTTGTGACTATATTACATATCATCGTAGTAGAGCTTGATCTTCTTACCCTTTTGTGAAAATTAAATCATTTTTTTATATTACTAGAAAATTCAACCATGTTAAATGTTTGATAATATCATGGTATAATGTCTTAATTAAAAAGAAGATTATGTTTACAAAAATTTGCATCGAGTGATCGTTTTAACAACAAATTGTCTAGTAATTGTTTTTTTTTTTAATTATTTATCCTATAAGTAGGCCTATAATATCAGGTTAATAATATATTTACAAAAATTACATTGTGTTGTAAATAATATGGTCCATCACTTTAATATTTACAAGTTTAGTTTATCCCACATTACTTTGGATAATAATCTTAACCTAATCTCTTCATATAAATAGAGAACATCTCTTATAATTTATAAATTAATTAATTCAGAATCAATAAGAAAAGTCTGCAGCTTTCTAATGTATCTTTCTCTTCTTCTATTTCTCTCTTATTTTATAACACATTATCAGCACGATTCGATATAATCAAAGACGAATCATCATATGCCAAGGCCTAAAGCTAATTAATTATAATCAGAAACTATGAATATGACTTATGATTTATATGCAGCTTTACAAGTTTTGCAGTTTAATTAAATTAGAACCAGAAGTTCTGAATTTCAATATTAAACTTAGAACTCGTGGTTCTAATTCAGATACCAAAGTTCTGAATCTCAATATCAAAATTAGATACCATAGTTCTAATTCAAAACCTGAAGTTCTGAATCTCAATCTTAAAATTAGAATCTGTAGTTCTAATTCAGAAACTGAAGTTCTGAATCTCAATATTAAAATTAGAACTCGTAGTTCTAATTCAGAACCTGAAGTTATGAATCTCAATTTTAAATTAGAACATGTAGTTCTAATTCGGAAATGTTATGTTTTATTTATTTTTATTATTGTTTTTATGAGTATGTTTTGTGGTTGTCATTAAATTTGATTCCAAAAACCTCGGGTTGCTCTCTGTTACGTCCATACCACCCATTAAATGGCTAAACGATACTCCATGGCCTCGGCGCCAACACTTCGGGTGAACAGAACTCACATAGGAGACCGCCTAAGACTAGGATCGAGGAAAAATTGTTGGACAATTATGACCCATAACATCACTATTTGTAAAAGATATTGTGTTTTTGTACAAATTAACTATGTGACAAAAGGAAATTGCTATTTTATCATTATTGTAATTAGATTACTTGGATATATAATGATAAAAGTCCATATGGTTAAATCAGATTAATAAGATATGAGACAATATTAATCCACGAACGGTTTAATCATTAAATATCCATAGTCGTAGTATTATCGAGACTGGACATCGATAATGCGGAATAGACTAGTATTACACTTTTGCGCGTTATGGAAGCTTAACGGCATAGTTCTCATATATTTAGGTATTGGATACTTATGCAAGTGTAATAAGAGGTTCCGTTAGCCGTTGGACCGGGAACAGTTTCGCTCTGGATAGACCCCCTCGGAATCCCATTGGTAGTATGACTATGTGTCTATGGGAATCTGAATCACGGTAGGTGTATGTGATCTTTAACCTGAGACTTACATCGCTATTACTTGCGACAATCAGTTTACTTTGATATTGGTCGTCTGGAGCTTTAACAGGTTCTGTGTACGCCTGTATTGGGTTTACTGAGAATCGTAGTGTATTGGATGTAATGTCAAGATGAGAGTATCACTTCAGTCATATGGAGATGATGGTCACACAGGATACGAAACTAGTACTCTTAAAAGCTGTAGTTATCGAGAAAGTATGACTAGGTCATGAATTTCTGATTACAGAGACTAGTTACTCGAGATCTGATATATGCTTCGTACGGGGCAGACACAAAGACAGCCCTAGGCCTAGCATGTGACATCCGATACTGGATCGTATTATGCATTACATTAGTATTACTACGTCTGATACAGATTATATTCCTCGGTGAATATTTCTGGAGAATTGGGTAGGCACGGTGCTTTGCTAGAAGCCAACCATGTCTTGTAAATCGGTGAGCACGTGGTACGGGGTACGCACGTGTTCGGATAGTCCGATGACCGTATTTACTGCCAACATATCCAGGAATCCCTTGGGTCGCTTCCCAAAGATTCACCAATGATATTTGAATCAAATAGAATTAATATGGGATTAATTATGAGAGAGAAAATTAATCTGAGATTAATTTCGGCAAGAATTAATATGGGATTAAATTCGTATAGAATAGAGAACACGATTAATTTAGAATTAATCGATAAAATAAATTTAAGAGTTAAATTAGATTTTTCTATTTAATTTATTTATTTGGGGATAAAATAATATATCAGATATATTAATTGAAATTGGATTTCAATACGAAATTAAAATTGGATTTTAATTCGAGCGAACAAATTAATTTAGAATTAATTCGTAAGCGACTATTGTAATAATTTTACGAGGCATAATTATTTAATTAAATTGGATTTAATTATGTAGCGACAGTAAATTCGTTTAATTCAGAATTAAACAAACTCGGGCCCAAGTCTAATTGTGTGTTGGAGAAGCCAACTTAAATTTTGAATTTACATGAGGTGGGACCCATGACTTACATCAAATGTCTCATTTTGATGGAAGTAGTTGACATTAATAAATTGGATTCATTTAACACACATACTAACTTTTGGAAAGAACTATTCACTCGTCTCTCTCTTTTCTCTCAATGGCTGAATTCTCTTCTCTCATGGTAAAAAAATTTTGCTTCAAAATTTTCACTAAGCTACAACTTGGAGAGTCAAATGAGGTGTTAGGGAAACTCACCTAAGGCAAAACAACTCCTCAAAAGCTTGAAGCTTCATCCTAAAGAGTAATTTTTTTGAAATTTCTCCCAAAATCAATGTAAGTATTTCCGCAACTTTACTTGATTAATTCACACTTAAAATCATGTTTAAAGATCTTGAGCATGTCTTAGAGACTAACAAAAATTACCATCTATTTTATGTTACACATGATCCTCATAAGAGGTAAGTGTAGGGCATACTCATAGAGATTGATGGAGGTGAACTAAACTCGTGGATTAGTAGTAGTAGTTGAGGGAAGACTCCCTCGTGCTTTAGGAGAGAACCTAAGAGTTACTTAGCAAAACATGAGAGATTGACAAACCAAATTTTATTTAAACTTAAACGATTTCCAAGCTCATCTTACAAGAGAAAAACTCTCCCCCTATATAGGAAGAGAAAAGAGACAACAATCATTTTTAGTGGGACAGGACCTCGCACCAAAGGAATAAAGCAAACTAATACAAACCATTCCTTTAGAAAAAGCAAAAGGAATCTTCTTTTACAAAGCAATAGCAAAAGATAAGATGTTAAAGCAAATATGTTAAAGCATGACACGGACTTAAAGCAAAAGCTGAGCAATCATGATATCTAAAGCATGAATTATTAACGTTAGATAACAAACCGACGCAAAATGACAACTCATCATATAGAGTTCTGAGAAGGTGACATATTGAGATTAAGTAATCTGAATCGTCAGAGTCAATCAGACCGTAGGCACTATACCACCATGGATCAGTGGTAGAGTATATGTTATCAGTACTTGGGCCTTGATTATTTGGTTCTGGGCCTGGATTATCTGGTTCTTCTTTTATTGGCTCAAACTCTTCATATGGATCCTGAGAGTCTTTGAAGAAAAGATCTGTCAAGGTTGGACTCTCTTGTTTAATTATTAATCCGCTGAATTCTTTTGGATGCTGTGAATTTTTAGGGCAGAGAATAAGATCATGTCGTGGCCCCAAAGATGTATGAGAGATGCTTGGCTTGTCTGATTGATAATGATTTATCTCAAAAAGGAAATTCTTGAGATTTTTTAGCAGACCAGTGTCATTAAGGAGTTCAGAAGTATCTGATAGAACTCTCCATTCATATGCTTATTCTTGTGCCCAAAACAGTTTACTTTCGGGATGTTGGAAGTATGGCCTATGGACAATGAAGATGATTCCAAATTTGTCCATCTCTTCTTTGGGTTTATACCAAAGATTTATGTTTCTACACGCAGTGGTAAGCTGATTTCTCCACCATGAAAGATGAATGAACCACTCCATAAGTGTCCAGATAAAGGACTGGTGATTCATATTTTTACATAAATGAGCTCTCATAGTTCCAATGAAAAAACAAGAGATGAGGAATATAGAGCCATAATACACCGGAAATACCAAAGTTCTTTATCAATTAGACTCTTAGTAGGATTAATGAACAGACCATTGACAAAAGGATAGTCTATGAAGAATTTGGTGCGACAATGAAAATCTCCTCGTTTCCTCTGAAGTTGTGATAAGTAGTGGAACATATGATTTTTTACATATGATTGAATTTCCTGAGGACTAAGGAAGATCACACCTAGAGGAAAATATTTTTTGATGGCAGCTGAAGGATAAAGATAATATTTACAGTGAGCTGAAGATGCCATGAAGATCAAATGTATCATTGTCAAGGAGGTGATGAGTTTTACTTACTACGGTTTGGATAACATATCAAAAGTAACATTGTTATTTCCTTTTATATGTTTCACAGAGAAGTCATATTTAGCAAACCATTCCTTGAGACAAAGTAATTGCTTTGCTGGAAATACTTTATTTCTAAATTCTAGAATCTTGGGGAAAGAAGAGTTGTCCAATCTCACAAGGAAGTGATGTCCAATGAGATAAAATTCAAATCGCTTTATTCCGTTTTTTACGGCCAAAGCTTCTATGTAGGCTGTGTGATAATGTTTTTCTGCATCTTTGAATTGTCCACTTGCATGTCCACATTAGAACTCATTTTCTGTAGTTTTTTCAATAAGCATAGCTTCCCAATATTCGTCGCTTGCATCTGTTTGCAATACACGTTATCCATTGCTGGGTTTCTTTAAAGCATGGGGATCTTGGCATATCTACTTTAACTGACGCGCTGCCTCAGTCTGTGCGAGATCCCACGCTGGTGCTTTCTTTCTTATCATCTTGGACAACTGACTGGTGTGAATGGTGTCATGTGGCAAGAACTCCTTAAGATAATTGACTATCCCAATGAACTGTTAAAGTTGCTTCCTCGAGAAGTTGTCATCTAGAAAGTGTAGAAGTTCTTGTGCGATGTGCTTTCCTAGACAATAATGTCCATCTTTGAACACCATTCCTAAAAAGTATATGGAATCTTTTCCTATCTGGTTTTTTCTTTCCGAAAGCATGATTCCATATCTTTGGACAAGATCTCTGAATTGACATAACAACTGGCTGTGTGACTCAGCATCTTTTGAGAAAAGAAGTAAGTCGTCAATGTACACGGGTGTATGATGCATTATTGGCTGAAAGATCTTTGTCATTGCCTTCTGAAATAATGATGGCACTACCTTGAGGTCAAAAGACAAAACTTTCCATTGGTAATATGCATTGGGTATGCAAAAGGCTGCTTTGGGCCTTTCTTCTGTGCTTATACCCAATTGCCAAAATTCTGCCTTAAGATCAAACTTTGAGAAGATGTGGGCTTCTCTGATGTGAACAAAAAGTGAATTGATCTTGATCAATGAAAACTTATCATCTTTCAAAAAAGCGTTGAGAGGCTTGTAGTCTATCACCAGAAGTTTTTTTCCACGAGCCTTCTATGACCGCTTTTCCACATAAAAGGCTTCGCAAGCCCAATCTGAAGTAGTGGACTCAATTAATCATTGTTGTAGCAGCTGGTTGTATTCATTCTAGGCCAAAGCAAGGTCTGAATGAGTCATCACCGGATTTGAAGCCTTTATTGGGTTGATATCCTCATTAAGCTTGAAATGAAGCTTAACAAAGAAATCTTTATTTCTCCATAATGGCGTTGGATGAGTAAAGTCATTGTGGGACTTTGACCAGAATGGAGAAAACTGCTTATTTAATTCTTCATAATCCACATTGGAACAATTTTGGATTTGTAGTATATGACTAATATTTTTTAGATATGAATGAGTTTCCTGAGGACTATGGAAGATCACACCTGGAGGAAAATATTTTTTGATGGCAGCTGAAGGATAAAGATAATCTTTACAGTGAGTTGAAGATGCCATGAAGATCAAAGGTATCGTTGTCAAGGAGGTGATGAGTTTTACTTACTGCGGTCTAGATAACATATCAGGAATAATATTATTATCTCATTTTATATGTTTCACAGAGAAGTCATATCTGGCAAACCATTCATTGAGACGAAGTAATTGCTTTGTTGGAAATACCTTATTTATGAAGTCTAGAATCTTGGGGAAAGAGGAGTTGTCCAATCTCACAAGGAAGTGATGTCCAATGAGATGAAATTCAAATCGTTTTATTTCGTATTTTACGGCCAAATCTTCTATGTAGACTGTGTGATAATATTTTTCTGCATCTTTAAATTTTCCACTTGTATGTCCACAATAGAACTCATTTTCTGCAGTTTTTTTTCAATAAGCGTAGCTCCCCAATATTCATCGCTTGTATCTGTTTGCAATACACATTGTCCATTGGTGGGTATCTTTAAAGTATGAGAATCTTGACATATATGCTTTAACTGACGCGCTGCCACAGTCTGTGCGTGATTCCACGCTGGTGTATTCTTTCTTATCATCTTAGACAACTGACTGGTGTGAATGGTGACATGTGGAAAACTCCTTAAGATAATTGACTATCCCAAGGAACTGTTGAAGTTGCTTCCTCGATAAGTTTTCATCTGGAAAGTGTAGAAGTTCATGTGCGATGTGATTTCCTGGACAATAATGTCCATCTTTGAACACCATTCCTAAAAAGTCTATGGACTCTTTTCCTATCTGGTTTTTTCTTTCCGAAAACATGATTCCATATCTTTGGACAATATCTCTGAATTGATATAACAACTGGCTGTGTGACTCAGCATCTTTTGAGAAAAGAAGTAAGTCATCAATGTACACGGGTGTATGATGCATTATTGGCTGAAAGATCTTTGTCTACCTTGAGGTCAAAAGATAAAACTTTCCATGGGTAATATGCATTGGGTATGAAAAAGGCTGTTTTGGGCCTTTCTTTTGTGCTTATACCCAATTGCCAAAATTCTGCTTTAAGATCAAACTTTGAGAAGATTTGGGCTTCTCTGATGTGAACAAACAGTGATTTGTTCTCGGACAAAGGAAAATTTTCATCTTTCAAAAAAGCGTTGAGAGGCTTGTAGTCTGTCACGAGACGTTTTTTTTTTCCATAGGCCTTTTCTGACCGCTTTTCCACATAAAAGGCTTGGCAAGCCCAATTTGAAGTAGTGGGCTCAATTAATCCTTGTTGTAGCACCTGGTTGCATTCATTCTGGGCCAAAGCAAGGTCCAAATGAGTCATCACTGGATGTGAAGCCTTTGTTGGGTTGATATATTCATTAAGCTTGAAATGAAGCTTAATAAAAAAATCTTTATTTCTCCATAGTGGCGCTGGATGAGTAAAGTCACGGTGGGACTCTGACCAGAACGGAGAAAACTACTTATTTAATTCTTCATAATCCACCCCCATTGTAGGGGATTGGAACAATTTTGGAACTGTAGTATATGGTTTAATGAATCTCTTAAACCGAATATCTTCTGGTTGGATTTGAAGCTTCTGGGCTTGATGATAAACATCAAAATCAATCAAAATATCTTTATCCGGTAAACTGGAACCAATGACTATGGTCCAAACAATACAATCATGGAAAATTCGGATATTGATAGGTTTCTTGGTGATGAGATCCGTATGGAAGACTTCACCGTCAACAACCTTAAAAAAACTATGTATGCTTCATCCATGCTTCTAGAGGCAAGACTGCAAGATTCATCATGCTCTTGTGAGCTCCTGTGTCCATGAAACCAATGACCTTAATGGGCTTTTCATATTTTGATGGCAAGATCTGCAACTGGACTAAAGGAATTGGAACAACAGGCTTAATGTCTGGCATGGTTGTATAGTGAACATCAGGATGTAGCTTTCAGAGCTACTGGTATCATCTGAACTGGCATCACTTGAGCTCGAAGGCTCGTGACTGTTGAGAGCAAACACGGTTTCACTATCACGCTGATCTTCTTTAGAAAACTATGATTCTGCATCAACATCATCAAGATCAATCCTGGAGGACTGATGGATCTGTTGAACCATCTTAGCAGCTTGCTTCGGATTCTTAGGACAATCCTTTTAAAAATGCCATTTCCTTTTGCAAATGAAGCATCTTCTATCTTTAGGTTTTCCGCGCCGATCTTTCTGCTTGAAATATCATACGAGTCGACACTATTTGAGCTGCTTCTCCTTCATGCTCTTCTTTTTCATAAAGAGCTTATGATGAGACTTCTTTTTGGAAGGACACGCGCATGTCTTATGATCTTTGCACTTCATTTGCAGATAAGGCTTTTTACAAGCAGACTTGAATGGTTGGTTGTCTCTGAGCATCTCTTTGACAAATGTTCTATGTTCACAAAGCTTATCCACAGCTCTTAGGGAAATCTGGTGAATTTCTCCAAGTGAAATATATGTCACCTTCTGCTTAGTGGCATGTATCAAGCGCATCATTTCATCATGTAATTCCTCTGAGAAAGAGGCAGTATATGTATGCTTTAGATTCGGATCATTATATTCGTTAAGCTTGTAGAAATGCTTGGTCATTCGTTGGAAATGAGTGTTCAAATCTTTGACTTTTAATTAACAACACCTCATTTGAAAGTATTCCTTGCGAGCCTATTCTAACAATGGACCTCCTTCTCCAAGGAATTCTTTATGGATGATTCACATAGCTGTAGCCACTGAATCGACCTGTAGAATTTTCATTATTTGTATTCTCCAAGACTTCCAGGATTTCAGCATCTAGCTCGTTGTCAGTCATGTTGGTGATGCAAGCTTCAAGTGTATCTGTGGGATTTGGCTCAGTATTTTGAACGATATTATCAACAACATCAACTCTGAAGCATTCTTCTTCCTTTTCATCGCTGGGGAATTTCATGGCTTTGAAAACATTAAAGGTCACTTCTTGGTCCTGCACTTTCATGGTCAATTCTCTTTTTTGCACATCAATCACAGTTTTACCTGTAGCCAAGAATGGTCTCCCAAGAATGATAGGTATTTCTTTGTCTTCTTCAATGTCAAGGATGATGAAATCTGCTGGGAGAATTAGTTTGTCTACTTTCACCAGTACATCTTCAACAACACCTCTTGGAAATGCGAGTGTTCTGTCAGCAAGTTGCAATGAAACTGAGGTAGGCATTGCTTCTCCAATCTTCAGTTTCCTGTAAATAGAAAAAGGCATCAAGTTAACACTGGCTCCTAAATCACATAAAGCCTTACCGATATAATGTTCTCCAATGGTGCATGGAACTGTGAAAATGCCAAGATCTTTCAACTTTGGGGGAAGTTTCCTCTGAATAATGGCGCTGCATTCTTCCGTTAATGCTACTGTTTCGTAGTCTCCCAATCTCCGTTTTCGTGAAAGAATGTCTTTCATGAATTTGACATAACTGGGCATTTCTTCCAAGGCTTCTGCAAATGGGATGTTGATGTGCAGCTTTTTGAAAACCTCCAGGAATCGAGCAAACTGCTTGTCCAGTTTGTTTTTTTCTGAAGACGCTGAGGATAATGTGGAGGTGGAATGATTCTTTCTGGTTCTTTTTCCTTTGCTTCTTTTTCCTTTGCTTTTTTTTCCTCCATTTGTTGCTCTGCTTCTTTTGGAACATCTTCAATGGTTTCCTTGATTCCAATATCTTTGTTGATTTCAGTACCACTTTTCAAGGTGATGACTTGACATTGCTCCTTCTCTTGGTTCCTTGGATTTGGTTCTGTATTGCTGGGAAGATTTCCTGGTGGTCTGTAACTCTGAGCATTGGCCAGTTGTCCGATTTGATTCTCCAGTGCTTTGATAGAAGCAGGTTGGCTTTGAAATATAGCATCATATGCTGCTTGTTGCTTTTTGAACATCTCTGCAATCCATTTTTTCATTTCTGGTTCTTTTTCAAACTCCTGGCTTTTGTTCTGTTGCTGGAATCCAGGTGGTGGATAGTTCTTTTGCCCTGAATTGTTGCTCCATGAAAAATTAGAACGATTCCTCCACCCTGGGTTGTAAGTGTTGGAATATGGATTGTTCCTCTGTCTGTTGAAATTGTTGACATAATTCACCGTCTCTTCAAGTTGGTTTAGTTCTGGTGCTCCTCCATATGGTGAACTTGTGGATTCAGTGGTAAGAGTCTCCATGAATTTGCATATCTGATCTAGCTTGGCACTGACTGCTGTATTGGCTTCACTTTCATAAATTCCTGCAATTCTTTGGATCATGCTCCTTTCTGTTGGCCACAAGGAATTATTGTTGGCCATTTCTTCGATTAGTTCACAGGCTTGATCTTCTCCTTTTGCCATTAAAGCTCCTCCAGCAGCAGCATCGATTGTGGTTCTCATTATTCCAGAAAGCCCATTATAGAATGTTTGGACTTGAAGTCATTTTGGAATCTCATGGTGAGGACATTTCCGGAGCAAATCTTTTTACCTTTCCCAAGCTTCGTAGAGAGTTTCTGAATCTTGTTGTATAAAGGATGTGATGTCATTCCTCAGCTTTCCAGTTCTGGCTGGTGGAAAGTACTTTGCAAGAAATTTGGTGGCTAAAGTGTTCCAAGTTGTGATGGAACCTGCTGGTAGTGAATGTAGCCAAGCTTTAGCTCTGTCCTTCAAGGAGTATGGGAAAACACGCAATCTCATTGCTTCTTCAGCTTCTCGGTTGTAATTGAAAGTGCCGCAAACTTCCAGGAAGTTGCTGATGTGGGCATTAGGATCTTTAGTTGCATCCCCCCCAAACTGAACTGACTGCTGAATCATCTGAATGCATGTTTTGATGTCACCTGCATTTGCTGGTAATGGAGGAAGTACAATGCAAGAAATGAGTATGTCAACCACCGAAATGGTTCTGTCTCGAATGGGAATTGGTGGTGCAACTTCCAAAGGTTCAGGTTCCATGTTGACTAAAGCTTCTTGGCCTTCTCGCCTTTCCCTTCTCAACTGTTTGATGGTTCTTTCAATTTCCGGGTCAAGCGGTCGAAGTTCAAAACTTCTGGTTCGTCTCATGAAGCTTCTAAGAACCTAAAACACAAGAAAACAAAAATAATAAGTAAAAAGAAATTAGATACAAGTAAAAGTATCTAATCCCTAAACTAATAGTAAAGATAAATAAGTCCCCGGCAACGGCGCCAAAAACTTGACCGGCGTAAACACACACGTATAACGCAAGCGTACGTATCGTTCAAGTAGTATAAAAAGTATCGATTCAAAGGGACTTAATACATAAGCTATTAATTTTATAAGGTCAAATGATTACTAGTATCTAACAGGTTGATTGATTGATTTGAAATGGTGACGATTCTAAATTTAAAAGCAAGTAAATAAAATTGTCAAAAGTAGGTTTTAAGAAAATTCAATATTAAAAACTATCTAGGGTTGTGATTTCTTTTAATTCATTTTAAAGATGAAGTGGTTATCTTAAAGTTGGGTAATATATTGATTTATTAACCTGGAACACTAAATTATGTAAAAGCCTCTTCCGATGGTCAATTACAAATACCTAGTATAATCCAATTGAACCATATGTCTATGTCAACCAAATTACCTAGATTCATTAAGATAAAGTTCCAATTAAGGCTACCCCCGCCCGAAAGGTATATTCCTATTCTGTAAGGAAATCTATTAAAGGGTTATCTATCCTCAAGAAAGATCGTGGGCTATTGAGTCTAAGGTTTTAAACTTAAAATATCTATGTCTAGTTCATTTTAAGTTTACCTAGTCAATTTTATTAGTGGCCAGTTAATAAAAAGCATTAAGATTAAGACTCAATAAATAAATCTTTATATTACACAAACTTTAATTTAACCCCTTATAAACTGGTGATATTAAAAGTCATCACAACCCCAGATAACTAATTTAGTTATCACACATAACTAGGACTAGTAAAAACTTGAAAATAAAAGACAAAAAGTAAAAATGCGGTAAAGTAAATACTGAAAAGTAAATTACAATAAAATAAAATGCTAAGGTAAAAGGAATTACTTTTACTACTACTAATTTAGATATCTCCCATAAAATAATATATAAACTTGTGATAATATTACCAACCGACCAATCTGGCGGTATCCTGATTAAGTCAAATTAAGTCCAACCAGCCATTAAGGCGGTAATATTTGTCCATAAACCAGCCATAAAGGCGGAACCAAAATTAAATTACCAACCGACCAATCCGACGGTATCATTGATTAGTCAGGTTTAAACCAGATTAAAATTAAATTACCAACCGACCAATATAGCGGTATCATTTGTAAGTCAAATTTTAAATAGTGAATATATTATTTTTAAGGGAGATTAATCTAAATAGCAATAGTAAAAGAATTACCTTTCACCATAGCTGGGGAAGTTACCTCCTCATGGTGAATAGTAAAAACTGTAAAAAGTAAGAAAGTAAATTACTATTATTACAGAACGTAATTAAAATTATTACAAAACTAAAAACTAAAAATTAAAAGAAACTAGAGAGAGAAACTCTTTCTTTACATCAATGAGATGAGAGAGAGTGGTGCCTCTAAAACTGAAATCTCGAGCTCAATTTATGGACCCCGGTAGGCTTCCAGCGTCGCGACGCCAAGGGCTTTCGCGTCGCGACGCCAGCTTCTGTCAACGTGGCTTGCTAAGGCTTTGACACGTGGCAATTCGGATAAGAAGATAAGGCGACACATGGCGAGGCGGCTAAGAGCTCAATTATTGCTGACGTGGCGATGACGTGGCAAGGCGGCTGAGAGCAATTGTCGGCACTGTATGATTGTGACACGTGTCACGCTGTGATTGGCTGATGATGACGTGGCATGTTGACTCGGTTGACCGGATGACGTGGATGATGATGTGGCATCACGCATGGCAGAGTTGACTCATTGATCGTATGACGTGGCGACACATAGGATGACACGTGGCACACGTGGAAATAGTAATTGTCGGCACCGTAGGATGATGACACATGGCACGTGATAATATAAAGAACCCGAGGTTTTAAATTTTATAAAGAACCTGAAGTTCTGAATTTATAATATCATATTTATAAACTTGAAGTTTTAAATATTAATCTTATCAATCAAAAATTGAAGTTTTGAAATATAACTTCCTTTTTAGGACATGATGTTCTAAATATGATCGGAACCCGAAGTTCTAGATCAAATAAAATTTTTTTATGAGAGCATAAAGTTCCAAATATATGCATGTAATTTTTTTTGTTTGCATTATACAAATTTCTGTGATTTTTTTTTATTTTCTATTATTTTATCTTAATTTTTTTTAATTATACTATATATTATTGCTGCTAGAAGTTTGCAATAATAAAAAGCTAATCGAACTTGAAGTTTAAATTAGATTCTGATGTCATAACCTGCAGTTATGAACTATAATTTTTAAATAAAACATGATGTTCTTATAGAACACGAAAATCAGTTTCTTAATATACCCAGTAGTGAATGTTAATTTCCACTAAGTATAGATATGATAGAAAAACTATACTGCAGCAAAGGAATAAGGCTCTGGTATATAGAATTTTAACATCATTTTATTAGCAAGTGGAACTAAAATATACATCGAAAATGCTTCATATTCAGCCATATCCAGTAGAAATATGCTGAATTTCAAAGATATTCGTTGAAATGGTTATCATATCGATGCATAAGTATACAATTACAATTGGCAATTACAAATAAATTAGGACCTGAAGTTCTTAGTTGTAACTCTTAAAACCAAAAGTTCTACATTTATCATTTTCATTTATGAACCCGAAGTTCAAAAAATTAATCATATAAATTGGAACTGGAAGTTCTACGATAATTTTTAAATTTAAACCTGAAGTTTAGAGTTATGAATTCTAAAAGAGAATTCAAAATTTTAGGGAACAAAATAAAATTTGGAGTTCTAAGTTACATCTTTAAACATTTAGAACCTAAAATTCTAAGTTTACAGTATCATATATATGAACTTTGAGTTCTATACATGAATATGGAATTTTTATTTTGGATGTCTTATTATACCATTTTATTTCATGGGGTATAGATATTTAAATGTAAATCAAAGCCATGAGTACCATTAAGGAAAATAAATATCCATGAAGGATGAATATTTTCTTCTGCCATATTTTTATAAGAGAGCTTGAAGCTCTGACTACTATAAAGGACATAGATGGTCTATTGTTATTGAGTGTAACTCAACTTTATCTAACATTGCCTCACAACTGAAATTGTGAAGTGAAATTTTTTTTGAAATAAGATATATTTATCATTCCCTGAAGTGAATATAAAATATATCATAATTGATATGTAAATGTAAAAGAATGACATGATTAATGTCATGATAATAGTCACGAATCCCCATGATGATAAAGTGATAAAAATGGATATAACCAGCAGATAAGAAACATTAGAGTGGCTAAAGATTTAGCAGATCTTGTTCACCTTAATGTGTCGAATCTCTTTGAAATTAAAGAGAGAAAATTAGATGTCAATTAGTATTTCATATTGTATACTTTGTTTATGTTTTACTTCTAAATATTAATATTGCTTCTAGCAAAATTATATATATCATATATGGTATTGCTTACCTAATTGAAGGCTCTGAAAATCACCATAATCTTGTTAGTAATTGGAACTCCTAACAAATTATCTTTTACATATTTCCATTTAAATGAGACAATTTTCCTCTCTTTAAAAGAAATGAAGCTTCCTGAAGTAAGCCACACATTTTCTTAGAATTAATTTATTATGTCTCATTTATATTTTTCGCACCAGTCAGTGTGAAAATGAAGTGCGAATGATAGTTCATTTTCAGCAAATTACAAATCAATTACGTGATGTATTTATACATACATCAGAAATAACCAAGTCACATATACTAGTTCTTACTACACTAACCCGAGTGATTGTTCATGTTGAACAATCTAGTGTAAAAACAGCTAATGAATCATTTGTTTCACGTCAGAAGCGGGACAGACCACTTGGTTTAAAAGATATTGTTCCTCGGAAGAGAAAAATAAGAGATCATGATCTTGTTATAAATAATGCTCGAGCTATAGATACAACCACATTCTCAGAATAAATAGTTCCAGAAGAAATAGTGATCCCTGAAGAGACCCAAGTCATTGAAGATACATAAGTCTCTAAAAAGACAAAAGCTTGTAAATAGAAAAAGTCTACAAATTATATTTATACAAAAGAGATGTAGGATCGTAATGAATTAGTCATCGATAATGTATTTGCATATACAGTAGCTACTGAAATTACAAATGATTTTGAACTCAAATTATCGATGAATGTAGACAAAGACACGATTGGCCTAAATAGAAAGAAACAATTCAAGCATAATTGACTTATTTAGCCAAACGTGAAGTATTTGGACATGTAGTCCAGACACCTGAAGATGTCAAATCTGTTGGTTACAAATGGGTGTTTGTACGAAAACGTAATGAACATAATGAAATCATTAGATATAAAGCGCGACTAGTTGCATAAGGTTTCTAGCAGAGGCCAAGTATTGACTATGGGGATACGTATTCTCCTGTGATGGATACCATTACATTTTGATTTTTAATCAGTTTGGCAGTCTCTGAAAAACTAGACATGCGTTTTATCGACATAATGACAACATAGCTTTATGGCTCACTTGACACTGATATATACATGAAAATCCATGAAGGATTGAAAATGCCTGAAGCATATAAATCAAAGGACCGCAAATTGTGTTCAATAAAGTTACAACGATCATTATACAGATTGAAACAATCCGGACGCATGTAGTATATAAATGATCTTATATGTCCATGTGTATTCATTAGAAAGTCTAAATCTGGATTTGCTATTATAATAGTATATGTCAATGTCATGAACTTATTTGGAACTTCTGAAGAGTTTCTAAAAATTGATGAATATTTGAAAATAAGTTTTGAAATATTGGAAAAAAAATAGGTACTTTCTCGGACTGCACGCTGAGTACAAACTTAAATATATCTTTATCCAACGGTTAAATTAAATTGAGGATCTTTTGAAATATTCAAAAATGGATAAAGTCAGCCCAATGATTTTCTGATCTATCGATCCTAAAAAATGATATATTACGTCATAAAGAATATAATGAAGAGATATTTGGTCCATAAGTATCATGTCGTAGTGCAATTGGTGCCTTATTATATTTAGCTCAATATACCCGGATATTGCATTCTCGGTAAATTTATTAGCAAGATTTAGCTATTGTAACGATCGGTAGTCTCTACTACTGTTATATTATAGTACCGTGGTATTACGGGACGGAGGTAACATAATATAAATTATGTTGGGACACAAATACACTCATGGAATGATTTGGGGAAAATCGGTATATTCTTCGAAATTCCATTTTTAATGAATTTTATATTGTAGGAAAGATAAGACCGAAGCCTACAACTTTCGTCTTGAATATTTTTCCAAATTCGAATCGAAAATAGGTCAAAAACGCAGGTAAAAAATATGGATGAATAATACACATGCCTATCTAGAGAAATCTTCAATTTCACAAAGTTTCCACACATTTCTCTAAGATGAAAAATTACAAGAGGCCTCTAGTATAAAAGGAGACACTATTCCTATATTCCAAAAATGAAATTTTACAGAGAAAGAAAGAGAGAGAGAGAGACGTGAGGATGAGGAAGAAGAATGAAGAAAGAAGAAGAAATAGGAAGAAGGAAGAAGAAGAAGTAAGTGCTAAACACCCATTCATCAAACAAAGAAGAAGAAAAACTATCATGGAGGCTTGAGGAATGAAGAAAAATCAAGAGAATGAAGGTAAAAAGACTTGACTCAAAACTTAGTTTGTTAGATTTTGGAAGCATGGTGGTAGAATATAGATGTTGGCATGATAAGGATTACATATTAGTGATAGATAAGTAAAGAAAATGATTGTTGAGTAAGTACCCAAATTTGGAAAGTTTTAAAGGTTTACTTAAAAACAAGAAGTTATGTATTAGTTTTTGGTTATGTGATAGTCATTGTAAAAGTATGTGTTATTGAGTATACAATTATTAATGTTGAGTTTGCATGCTAAGTTATTAAGCTTGGGCTACGGTCTCATACATAAGATATTTAAATAGAGAAAATAATATTAGTATTTGTTTATGGTTAGAGAGTCACAGGCTCGGGAAATAGTACGGCTTATTCCCTACAGGTAGCATCTCCCAGATTTGGGATGTTACAAAGATGGTATCAGAGCATGGTCTAAGGAGTCAGTGACTGTAGTGGGTAGAGTGTTGGGGTTTTGTATACTCAGTATGTCCGGGATACTCGTATGCGAGGCACTACCTCTCCAGTATCTTATCCTCGAGTACGTCCTCAATATCTATAGACAGGTTAGTAAGCTTTCTTATACTATTCAGATAGTAATCCTTATAAGAACAACTATACTCTATATCTAAGTTGAGAATTCTCATGTAGTTATCCTGGCTTATCACCAGAAGTTCAGAACAAGCTATGAAACTAAATAGTAAAGATCTAAGAAAAGTTACCCAATGGAGTGGGAAAAGAAAGCTATAAGAAAGCAAGGAAATATGCATAGATGTGTAAGCAGCCAGAGATAAAGAAAAGTAAAGAGACAGAATAAGACAGTGAAGTTCTAAGGATACCCACCCAGGACAGTAGAAAGAGAATAGAAAAAGCCCGAGCAAGTATTAGAGTGCTTAGAAGATGTAAGATTCATTCCCTCCTCAGAAAATTCCTTCAAGTCGATCCAATAGCCTTCAGGTACTTCGTATAGATAGTGAGTTCCCCGAGTAGGAAAAACCAGAAAGATAATAGAAGTAAGAAATCAAGATTAGTGTTAAGAGCTTCAATCGACTGAGATGTCAAAAGATCGTAGAGAACTCCAGATCCCTGAACCCAGACCCAGGTCCACAAGCAGGCAAATAAAGGACATAAATAGAAACGATTAGTTACCTTATCCCAAGCAATCCGATGGAGACAAGACCCTAAGCTATCTAGTTTACAACCACTTAGTGATACTAATTAAGAAAGTTGTCCTGATAAATCCTATATCATACCCACCTTACATGAGAAATAGACTCTAACATGACACAGAGTACTAGAACAATGACAACGATAACTATCGAAATGTAATGGTTTGCCTTATCATTTCCCACTTAAGATAAAGGCAACTGTAAGAAGCCCGATGAGAGTTCATCTTAAGAAATGGAATACCTTGGAAGGTAGATACCTCAGAAAATGATTAAGGAACTTTTCGAGGATGTAAAGAAGAGAACCCAGTATAACCCAAATATCTAGACAAGTCAGCACAAGGCTTACAATACTAGTAGAAGTCCACAAAATAGATTAAACTTAGTAGAACCTACAGATCAGCCCAAAGCCAGTAGAAAATCGTGGAAGTATAAAAGAATAGACCTGTGAGATTGGAGATATTTAGAAGTGACAAAGGTACCAGTATGGACAGTATAACAAAGTGTCATAGCTGCGACTTATAGCAAGAGCACATAGCAGAAATCTAGGAAATAGTCAAAAGGAAGAACTGTTAGGGTTGGTGCTCAGAGTGTCAATCCGGATCGTATTTATGTCTGATTCATAAATACGAGCAATTTTATTTTCCATAATATTACTAATTTAATGGTATCACCCTTGTCTTTTATACACTTATTCGATCTAATTACGATTAGATATCTGATTACGATTAGATCGAAACTGAATCTGGTTCAGTGATACATGTATATTAGACAAAGACCCTGTGATTTACAATATAGTGCGCAGTTACAACATAATTTGTAATTGATATTGGGACGCGCATTATAAGATGTATATCCTTAAATAAAGTTCCTGGTCAAGATTTACTAACACGGGTCGGTTAGTAAAATCCGCTGAGACCAGTACATGTCGTATATTGTGACTTGGTCCGATGGTTTATCCCAATGAACCATAAGTCTTAGGAGACTCGTATAGACATGTATGTGTTTATTTGATAAACACTGAACAACTCACTGAAGATTAACTAATAGATGGTACACCAACGTCAATAGAAATCTTCTCGAGTTGAGCGATCATAGTGGTCATTGACTTGAGACACCACAGTGGGATATATGAGTTATCCTCCACACTTTGATGGCAGTCAAGTTACCGATCTATTCATGATCAGACCTCCGTCTGTTCGTTGAGTGTGGACTGATGCCCATGATATCCAGTGCGTATCAAGATAGTATATGTCAGTCATGTGTACATGATATAGGCATCCTCACGTGTTTACGATCTAGTAAATCCATGGCCGTGGTATAACTTCGGAAATCAGTTCCGAGTGTTGTTTAGAGATCGTAAAATTGAAAGTCGACTATATTATACCGAACGGGTTTGATGTTTTTATCTATACCCAATGTATAATATGGATAGCCTGTGACGGAGGGATTATACGTATGCAATAACCTCGGCTTGCATAGTTTAACGAGATTATTCGTGGTCATCATAATTCATGAGTGGGTGAATTATGGATACGAAATTGGATTTTGTAACGGATAAACCTAAACTTAGAGAGTCTCACAATATGAAGTGTACTCGTTGAGCACTTGGGCAACGCGATATGAATAATACGGATTATTCATAATACTTCATCGGATTAAATGATTTAATTCAGATCGTTTAATCGGTTAAACGATAACGCATTCATTAGGGGATTTTGGCTAATCGTAATTATTGTGTATTTGTATTTGATACATAATACGATTAGATACACATTAATTATTCGTCAAATTAGATTTTGACACATGCCATAAATATATATGTATTTGTTATTTATTGTAAATAAAAATACATATATAATAATAATTATATTAATTGATCATTTGGATATTTAATTTTAAATATTTGAATAATTAATTAATTAAATTTTTTCCATAAATGTTATGAAATTTGTTTAATTATTATTGGAACACATGGCATGATTTAATTAAGCTTAAGTGTGAAAATTTGATTTGTCCAAGTTTAAGCTTATCCTTTTCATTTTAATTTAATGAAATTAAAATGCCAAAATGACAATATTACCCCCCTTGAAGTCGGTTCTTCTTCTTTTTGTTTTGAAAATTTTTTTCTCTCTCTTAACATCATCAATGGCCGAAACTCTCTCAAAAAAATGGGGCTCAAATTTGGTTTGAAGATTCAATGAAGAAAAGAAGGAAAATCAAGAAAAAAGGCTTAGGAAAACAAGGATTAAAGGTAATTCTTCAACTCCTTAAGCTTGGAAATTTAGTTTCTTGTTTCTTGATGATTTATAAAGGTTATAGGGTTCCTTCAATTCTGAAAAATTGGGGCTTTTGGTTGTGGATGATGGATTTGGAAGTGAAGTGCATGTGTGAAGTAGTTTTGGATGTAATTAGTGTAATTATTGTCCAAATTGATCATTTGATGATGAGTTGCTATTCTAGAGTATTATGACCACTTTTGTAATGCCTAAAATTGTTCTTGGGTGATTCATATGTGGTGACTTGAATTGGTGTTGAGATTAATTTGATTAATGTTGAAAAATTGGATTTAAAGCATGAAATTAGGCATTTTCGGTTTTTGGATCAGACCTGGAATTGTTCTATTTTTGATGATGAAAATGATGTCTTATGAATGTATTGGATGTGTTTTGGGAGTTGGAACAATTTCCGGAAAGTGTTTCGGAGTTGAAATAAGCGAAAACGGCCAAAAATGGCGTTACCGGGTGATTTTTGAGCCAATCGGGTGACGACAGTCCAAACGGGGAATTTGTCACTGTTCGGGCAGCCCATGAACTGCCCTAATACTATTGGGGCTGACCTGGGCAATCCCCATAAGTGTTGGGTGGTCGAATCGGTCAAAAATGCATTTTGTGTCATTTTGCGGAAAAATATTTTTCGTAAAAATTTCACGATGTTTATTTTATATTTATATCGCTATTTGATATCGAATAAATAGGTTTATGTGAAATATGAATAAATTATTCATATTAGATATCGAATAATTTATTTGGTAAATTTAAAAAGTTTTAAAATTACGATTTCGCCCGAACCGCCCTTCCGCCGCGCCCATCGCCCAAAACCACAACACAAACCACCGTTAGCCTCAATAGCCTGGCGTAGAGCCAAGAGATAGGATCTGAAAATAGTAAGAAGAAAATAGAAGTGTCAAGAGGATTCAGTACGTATAGTGACATGATTAATGTAGCTTGGAGATAGCAGAATAAGTGAAGACTCTAGCCAAGTCTGTGAGCATGTATTCATCCCCAACTTAGAGCCCAACAAGAAGAAGAAGAACAAAGTAAAGAAGAGTATTTGACAGAATAGATGGATTACGAGGTGTCTAGATGGTGAAGCCAATAAGTTCAACAGAGCATAGATAAAAATCACGATATGGTAAAGCCAAATCTAGAAGTCGTCTTAGAATTAGAATTCCTTAGGGGAGTAAAGGTTCAAGGAAGCGACGGAATTAGAGAGAGCGACTCTCAAGAGTATAGTATATGACTCATAAGAGTCTGATTATATTAAGAAAGAATAACTAGATAAGAGTAGCACATAAACCAAAAGATTCAGAAGAAGATGTCTTAAATAATTGAAGTTGATAGAGTTTTCAGGAGAGTAAGGATGTAAAGAGTTCAAGGAACTGAGATGAGAAAGAAACCTATGCAGCAGAGTAAGATTCTTAAGGAGGAATAACAAAGAGAGTATAGAGGTACTCAGAGAGAGAAAGTAACGACTTTAGAAGGTTAACAACATAGACGAAATAGGAAGGAGTGCAGAGGCAGCACGAGAAAGTTTTTAGAGAGCATGACTCCAGAGGAATTTCGCAGAAGAGGTAGTGTGTTAGATAGTCGAAAATAATCAGAAGTAAAATTGGAGAAGGCAAACCATGTAGTTTTAGCAGTAGTGCCACAGTGTAGGGAAAGACATCATATATATATATACACACACGAGAGTCCTAGGCTCATAAATAAGCAGTATGTGCAACTAGGTCACCATAATCAGAAAGGCCTCAGGATAAATTCCCATCCTCCAAACCCTTGTTAGACAACAGTAGCAGATATGGACCTTGAAGGTTGCCTCAAGATACTCTCAGGAGAAAGTGAAAGTATAGCAAAAGAAGATCGGAACATAAGACCTTCAGACGTAGTTTAAGAACAGAATAAAAGTGAGTGACAGCTTTGAGTAAAAGATTTAGGAAAGAAATTGTTCAGATTGAGCGTTACAGAGATAAAGTAGTAATCAAGTAATGAGTGAGATACAAAGGAATCAATGTTAGACATAATAGTGGATATGTAAAGGAATAAGATATCCCTCAGATAAGAAGACAGAGAAATAGACCAAGGAAGTTCTCAGTATAGAATAGGATAAAGTAGAAGATGAAAAGAATACTAAGGAAAAGGTTTGGAAAGAAGCCGTCAAGGTGCAACGACGGTAGGAGAGAATACCTAATAAACAAAGACAAAAGCGTGTAACAACAAGGTTTCTTAGTATCAGATGAAACCAAAAACCCCTTACGTGTTAGCTCACATAAACCATATTGAGTACCCAGCCCTAGCCTAAGTTGGCCAAACCACTACGGGTTTGGGACGGCTTTAGCCACGGGTATGGGTGGTTTGGTAGATTTATAGCATAATATGGAATCAATGAGATAAGTTACTGTAAAGTTACAATTAGCATAGCGAGTGGATCCTCAAGGTACGGTGTATTTACATGTATTTGAGTAACGACCCTTGACAGTACCAGACCATGGAAAACAAATTGGTATGGAACACCGTAACCATATTTATGGTAGCAATGAAAGTAAAGGTATGAAAGAAATATGAATTATAACTAGAACTGAATCGCCAGCATCCCCATCTATAACAAGAAATATGATTTAAGCAAAATTATAATTACAGTTAGGCTCGACTTAAACACTTTGTTTTAAGTCGTTAGCTAATTGAGAAGGATCCCAGAGAAGCTACCAGAACCAACCTCTTTAGTACAAACCCAATGGGTAAACAAAATAATGAGTAAGAGGTACATGAAGAATCTGACCTTGTACTACAAGGTCTTAAGCTATACGGGTAGGTAGAGGCAAGAAAGGTTGTAGACCAGAACTGATAAGCAACTGTAGGGGTTTTAGGGGGAATATCGGTAACGCGCAGCGGAAACGGTGGAAAATCAAATTTTCCGATTTCAAAACTTTTTCTCGGATTAATTAAATAAACATATTTATTTAATTATCCAATAATCAAATTATGAAATAAAATTCAAATAAATCATATTTAAGTGAATTTACCGAATTGCCCTTACACTTGGTACTTTGTCCATTTTAGTCCGAAATTGATCAAATCAATTTTGAATGATTCTAAATCATTTCTAAGATGAACTTAGCATGTTCAAAACATCAAAACACCAAGGGCAACATAAATCCCGATTTTTCTTCATTGGCTGAATGCACCACTTTGGTGCCAAAGTGTGCACTTTGTCATTTCATGCATCAAAACACATCAAGATGTAATCCAATGAACATGAAAATTTATATGAATCATATACACATCCAAATACACAACATATATGAAAATCCCCAAATTTGGAATTGGTCATGAACCCTAATTTTTCAATTTCTTCAAATTGGACAAATTAGACCAAATTGGTTAAATCAATTACTTCAATCATGTTTCTTCCATCCAACCAAAGTCTCAACACAATGAAACAACTCAAGATCAAATCTAGGTCATCTAAGAGTGGGTTAACAACTCTAGATTAGCAACAAGGTTTCCAAAACCATAAAAGAATACTTATTACTACAATAGTCATAAGCTTCCATCATCATACATGCTCAACACTTCCACAAAAACTTCCATCATCAAAAACACAAAGAATAAAGAAATAAATAACCTAAGAAAATCATATGTTAAAGCCTAAATCCTAAGGAACATTTTCCTTTCTATAGTAAGTTGGAGAACTTACTAAAATCCAAGCTTTTTTTGGTTTCTTCTTTCTTTCTCACAAGCTTTCTTTGGTTTCCATTAATGGAGTTTTCTTTTAAAGTGTATTAGGTTAAGAATAAAATGAAATGAAAAACAATATATACTTGCAACTACTTTGCCTTGGCCGAATTTCACCAAAGCATATACAAGTCATTAATTTCATTTTCATTTGATCAACTTGGTTAAATATCTAAAACAACTTTAAAGATATTTAATTAAGTCAACAAAGGCAACCAAGAAAATATAACTTTTATATTTTTAAGGTCATGGCCGAATTTAGTGAGAAATAAAGGAAAAAAATATTTTCATTTTTCAAACAATTTTGAACAAATATCTTAAGAAGTCAAAATCAATTTGACAACATTTTCCTTTAATGTAAAGTCAAACATTTACATTTATAATCATTCCTAACTTTATCATTTGGTGATATATTTATATTTTAATTATATTAATCATTTAACAATTAAATAATTAAATAATTAATTAAATACAAATATATCAAACATATGTATTATATTTACTTTAAATATCTCAAATACATATATTAATGATATATGTCAAATACCTTTATTTGACTATTTATTAATGTGTATTTAATAATATCATATATTAAATACAAATACACATTAATTAGGAAATGACGGTTCGGCCCGTTCGCATGTATTTTGTCGTTTAACGTTTAAACGATTTATAAATAATCATCATTATTCATAAATGTTGCTCTAGTGCTCTACGAGTATGTTTCATTATTGAGACTCTCTAGATTCAGGTATATCCATCACGAAATCCAATTTCGTGTCCATAATCTATCCACCCGTAGATTATGACGATCACGGATAAACTAGCTGAATCATACAGGTCGAGGTCATTGCATACGTATAATCCCTCCGTCACAGGTATCCGGATAATCCCAGAGATATAGATGTAAACGTCAAATCTCTAAAGGTATTATCCTGTCGACGTATTCATTAGCAATCTCTAAATAACAATCGGAACTTACTTCCGAAGTATACTGTGGCCACAGATTTAACAGACTGCTAATTATATATGGACTACTTATGCTCTGTACACAGAACTGACGGATCCTATCTTGACACACACAAGATATCATGAGGATCGATCCACACCCAACGAACAGGCGGAGGTATGATCTAAATAGATCGGTGACGTGACTGCCATCTAACTGTGGAGGATGTCTCATACATCCACATTGGTGTCTCAAGTCGAAGGACCACTATGCTACTCAACCCGAGAAGATTCTTATTGACGTTGGTGTACTATCCATTAAGAATCTTCGGTGAGTCGTTCAGTGTTTATACACTATAAACACCTACACGTCTATACGAGTCTCCCAGACTCATGGTTCTGGGATAAACCATCGGACCAAGTCTCGATATACGACATGTACTGGTCTCAACGGATTTGACTAACCGACCCGTGTTAGCAAATCTTGACCAGAACTATGTTTGATAATATATATCTACAGTGACACTTCCCAATGTCAATTATAAACTCCCTTTGTAACTGTGTACTGTATTATATATTATCGGGCCTTTGTCTAATATATACATATCACTAAACCACATTTAGTTTCAATCTAATAGTAATTAGATCGAATACCTATATAAGAACAAAAGGTGCAACCATAATAAGTAATATTATGAATAAGGGGATGTTCGTATTCATGAATCAGACATAAATACGGTTCGGATTGGCGCTCTGAGCACCAACCCCAACAATTTCCCCCACTTGCTCTAGTGCCAATCCACGGTATTATATACACATCTCAATGTGTATCGTATGCTCATGGCTCTCAAAAGCTCACCCAGTACTTAAGAGGTAGGCAAAAAAAAGCAGGTCCGCTTATGACATATTGAGTTTGTCAAACAAACTCCATCGTTTCTCATAGTTAGCATCATTCATATTTTGTAGAATCTAAATTATACATTAATATGACACTGATGCTACATTCAGTATTATGCTACAGCTACTAAGGTGTCTAAGTATTTATGGATCAAATCAAAACACTATATGGACAACCGCAAGCACAACACCAATATAAAACTTCTAATTTATAAGGTCACTATACAACTTCATAAGTCAATACTTCATAAGTTGCATCTAATTCTACTCAGTTAGTAGAATCTTTCGTGACACTCCCACTGCATCTTTTGTGACTCTTTATGACATAGACTGTCTAACGTCATAATTAGTCTCAAAACTAATATGACCCTAATGGTTGCAGACTGTATTCTCCATGAATTAGAAACTTGTTCTTAAAATCTCAAAGATCACAAAGAACGTGTTTCAAGATCCATCCTATGGTCTATAGGATATCAAAATAACTCGTAACAATTACGATTAAATCAATTTTAATCGCACATTATAAAGTATTTATTATGTCATCATCAAATGATACATAAGATTGATTAGACATTCTAATCAATATCTCTTTCGAAAAAGGAATCATCATTTAAAAAGATGAATACTTTATATAAGACACACAATAACTATCCAACAGTTATACTAACTGTCATACAGATAGCCTAGTAATGTCCTTAATTAGATCATATCTAATGTACGAATAATAGGAATATCTCACAAGTCTCCAAGTTTTATATCATATATAAAACTTTATATCATATAACAGAGACTACTCCCACTACTTTCACGGAGTAAAGAAGACTTAGGTAAATCTTTTACCTCACAAACATCTCATTATTACCATAATAATGATAATGTTGTTAGGATACATAACACTAGAAAGTAATTTGTACGCTCCCACTAACCCTTCAATCACATATGTATACTCTATACTTTGACAAGATCAGACAATCTGACGATATCAAAAACAGAGAACACAGATTTCCGGAAGACTTATCTGAGTCTACAATAGGCTCTATAAGCTAGCACACTAAACTGTGATTTCAGCAGAACACAAACTCTAGGGCCATTCCAGAATGAACTCTTCAAACAAGAAATCACAACTGATCTCTTATCTGAATAAGTCATCCAAAAACGCCACTTTTCATTCTTTAGCTAAAATATACAGTTTAACATCAACATTAACCAATATATCTTTAATTGTTCAATTAGTGTGACAAGAGATAAGTTTTCTCAGAATCTACAATAGATTGCTGAGTATAACATTTCTCACTGTCATACTATAAAGGTCAAACCTTTAATAAGCTCACATTGCTTCCGTTGTGCAAACAATTAGCACAAATCATGAACTAATTCATAATGAAAGCGTAATCAAGTTCAAAACTTGATCGTAGTAAGCTATGAACAATCTTAGATCTAAGGTTCAATGGTGAACTTCCAGAATCGATATCAAATATCGCTTCCATTATAAGTTTAGGATAATTTTCTTCAATAAGAAAACAACAGAACCATTAAGTATCAAATACTCGTAAATGATTCTGATATCCTATTAGACTTATATAGAAGATGTATAAGGGTTGTTTCATCTTATTAATTACGTAGTTCCATTTATAATTTATCATTCTCACATTTGACTTCAATAAGTCAAGTCTTTTCTACAATAATTAACATCAGATGTTACACACCAAGTAATAAAACAATTTTATTACTTAGATCGTAGGAAAGATATTCTATTAAATAGAATACAATATTCTATTAAACAGAATAAACGATAAACTTTTACTTATACCTCCTAGGTGTAAGTAATTTCCATTATAGAACTATTATATAAAAGAAACATTCAAATCTTAAACTTTTCAAGATTCGGATTTTCTACCTATACATATCATATATGTAACTGTAGAAATTAATGGAACATTAATTAAAGAGATGAATTAGTGTTACTGGAGCATAACCCCAAGAGTATTGAAACTAATTCGGTAACATTCAATATCAAACGAATCAAATCATATAAGATTCAATTGCTCCACTACTCAATTCCATCAAGATGGAATCGTGGAAGAATAATATTGAATATGAATCATATTCACTGAATAACCTTAGAACTAATTGCTTTAAATTCATATGTTTGATCGTATCAAAGATCTTTGAACAGTTCAAAGACATGTAATGAATTTTAAGGATCAAGTTTTCAAAATACTTCATATTGAATATATTTGAACAAGTCAAAAATGTTCAATCTACGTTTCATCAGAACAGATTGAAAGTTCTTGATCATTTCAAGACGTTCAATATGTGTTCTTTTAGAAACACGTAACCAAGTTATGACAATTCATTAAACTAAGTTACGAAGTAAAGAAAACTACCTTAAGCAATTACAATTTATTAAACTACATACATCCAATGTATCAGTTAAATAAATCTGGTGGTCCAATGACAATCATTGGTTAAATGAGATCTTAATCACCTTCCCGAATACAATATTCATTAAATGGATAAGGATGTGTGGTGTGATCTCGTATCAAACCATCCTTTACCATACGGAATAAGCATCTAATGCTTAAGTGATTAAACTCATAAAGCACCGTTCTAAATTATTTATTTTACCGAATATTTTTCTTAATGTTTATATTTACGTCAATGACACTACTAGTTATATTTAAAATATATAACAATTGTTTGTTAACAACAAGTAACTATCCAATAGTCGCAAGTTCCGATATCAAATATCAAAACAATCGTTAACTAATATTTTAAAATAACTAGACGGGAGATCTGGTATCCAATACCTATAGTTGTAGTATTGTGAAAATCGATATTTTCTATACATAACTATACACATCTCCTTTCTTTAGCTTTAATATTTGCATTCAATTATTCACAACAATTGTAAATAACTGATCAGCAAATTGTGTCAGACACATTGCCTCTAAAGGTAATCAAAGCTAAGAAACGTCATTACTAGATAAATAAATACCTAATGGGGCTTTCTTAATGCCAGTCAAGAATCTCGAGACATGAACTAATTCAAGTCAATTCTTTCTGCATAAGAAACTATTCTCTCTAAAGTATTATATCCTAAAAGGGATATATCTAGATTATCTATCATGACTTAGAAACTAAGTCATTAACCATCTTTATTTTTGAAGAAAAACGGAACAATAGTTCCCGATGGTTTAGACCAATCTAATAATATCCTAGTCTAGTAGTATCTAGAACCTATTCTAGAATAACTGCAACCAAGAGTCAAGTCAGATAACATATCAAAATATGTGTGCAGTGAATTAAAAGTTTTAATTCTATCTAATATAGATTAAGGAAAACAATCAAACGGCTATTTCCATAATAATACACACTGCCAAAGTTAAGGAATTTTTAAACTTAGCAGTGTCTCCCACTATTTTACGTAATACCGTAATCCCCAACGAAAAAATGAGAATTCAATAATTAAATCGAATTCCATAATGGGAAGTGGACCCCATGAATATATTTCGACTCACAGCAGAGGCACGGTCTCGCCTACGTATATTCACAGGTAGACAACTCATTGTCAATCACTCATTAGTGACTCCGAGGTTCCGGTCTTGGTCGTTTCTCGTTGTCGCTGCTAAGGCAGGCCCACAAGGAGACGTACCAAGGTTAAACTCATCAATGATAAACTCAAGTTACTTGCGTAACCCTGACAGCTAGGGCACGTTCAGGATTCCGCTTTCGCTTGAATTTATCTAGTATCTAATATACATCCGGCATAAATAAATCTCTATCGCTACACCCTCACAGCAGAGGCACGGTCTCGGATGTAGTCACGGAAAAATATTTATAAACTGTATTGATAAGACGGACCAAGAAACAAGTATTCCAAATACTAGTTACTTTAAAACCTTATTAAGCGGGGATATTCCATTAAGTGTCATACATCATAAATCTAATCAAATTAGATTATAATAAGCATGTATAAAGTCAAGAAAACATGATTGAACATTGAATAAAACAAGCTAATAATTTTATGGAGGCCTAGAATCAGACTCGCTCTGATACCATTTTGTAGGGGTTTTAGGGGGAATATCGGTAACGCAGCGAAACGGTGAAAATCAATTTTCCGATTTCAAAACTTTTTCTCGGATTAATTAAATAAACATATTTATTTAATTATCCAATAATCAAATTATGAAATAAAATTCAAATAAATCATATTTAAGTGAATTTACCGAATTGCCCTTACACTTGGTACTTTGTCCATTTTAGTCCGAAATTGATCAATCAATTTTGAATGATTCTAAATCATTTCTAAGATGAACTTAGCATGTTCAAAACATCAAAACACCAAGGGCAACATAAATCCCCATTTTTCTTCATTTGGCCGAATGCACCACTTTGGTGCCAAAGTGTGCACTTTGTCATTTCATGCATCAAAACACATCAAGATGTAATCCAATGAACATGAAACTTTATATGCATCATATAAACATCCAAATACACAACATATATGAAAATCCCCAAATTTGGAATTGGTCATGAACCCTAAGTTTTCAATTTCTTCAAATTGGACAAATTAGACCAAATTGGTTAAATCAATTACTTCAATCATGTTTCTTCCATCCAACCAAAGTCTCAACACAATGAAACAACTCAAGATCAAATCTAGGTCATCTAAGAGTGGGTCAACAACTCTAGATTAGCAACAAGGTTTCCAAAACCCAAAAGAATACTTATTACTACAATAGTCATAAGCTTCCATCATCATACATGCTCAACACTTCCACCAAAACTTCCATCATCAAAAACACAAAGAATAAAGAAAGAAATAACCTAAGAACATCATATGTTAAAGCCTAGATCCTAAGGAACATTTTCCTTTCTAATAGTAAGTTGGAGAAACTTACTAAAATCCAAGCTTTTTTGGTTTCTTCTTCTTTCTCACAAGCTTTCTTTGGTTTCCATTAATGGAGTTTTCTTTTAAGTGTATTAGGTTAAGAAAAAATGAAATGAAAAACAATATATACTTGCAACTACTTTGCCTTGGCCGAATTTCACCAAAGCATATACAAGTCAATTAATTTCATTTTCATTTCATTTTCATTTGATCAACTTGGTTAAATATATAAAACAACTTTAAAGATATTTAATTAAGTCAACAAAGCCAACCAAGAAAATATAACTTTTTATTTTTAAGGTCATGGCCGAATTTAGTGAGAAATAAAGGAAAAAGATATTTTCATTTTTCAAACAATTTTGAACAAATATCTTAAGAAATCAAAATCAATTCGACAACATTTTCCTTTAATGTAAAGTCAAACATTTACATTTATAATCATTTCCTAACTTTATCATTTGGTGATATATTTATATTTTAATTATATTAATCATTTAACAATTAAATAATTAAATAATTAATTAAATACAAATATATCAAACATATGTATTATATTTACTTTAAATATCTCAAATACATATATTAATGATATATGTCAAATACCTTTATTTGACTATTATTAATGTATATTTAATAATATCATATATTAAATACAAATACACATTAATTAGGAAATGACGGTTCGGCCCGTTCGCATGTATTTTGTCGTTTAACGTTTTAACGATTTATAATAATCATCATTATTCATAAATGTTGCTCTAGTGCTCTATGAGTATGTTTCATTATTGAGACTCTATAGATTCAGGTATATCCATCACGAAATCCAATTTCGTGTCCATAATCTATCCACCCGTAGATTATGACGATCACGGATAAACTAGCTGAATCATACAGGTCGAGGTCATTGCATACGTATAATCCCTCCGTCACAGGTATCCGGATAATCCCAGAGATATAGATGTAAACGTCAAATCTCTAAAGGTATTATCATGTCGACGTATTCATTAGCAATCTCTAAATAACAATCGGAACTTACTTCCGAAGTATACTGTGGCCACAGATTTAACAGACTGCTAATTATATATGGACTACTTATGCTTTGTACACAGAACTGACGGATCCTATCTTGACACACACAGGATATCATGAGGATCGGTCCACACCCAACGAACAGGCGGAGGTATGATCTAAATAGATCGGTGACGTGACTGCCATCTAACTGTGGAGGATGTCTCATACATCCACAGTGGTGTCTCAAGTCGAAGGACCACTATGCTACTCAACCCAAGAAGATTCTTATTGACGTTGGTGTACTATCCATTAAGAATCTTCGGTGAGTCGTTCAGTGTTTATACACTATAAACACCTACATGTCTATACGAGTCTCTCCAGACTCATGGTTCATTGGGATAAACCATCGGACCAAGTCTCGATATACGAAATGTACTGGTCTCAACGGATTTGACTAACCGACCCGTGTTAGCAAATCTTGACCATAACTATGTTTGATAATATATATATAACAGTGACACTTCCCAATGTCAATTACAAACTCCCTTTGTAACTGTGTACTGTATTATATATTATCGGGCCTTTGTCTAATATATACATATCACTAAACCACATTTAGTTTCAATCTAATAGTAATTAGATCGAATACGTATATAAGAACAAGAGGTGCAACCATAAATAGGTAATATTATGGAATAATGGGATGTTCGTATTCATGAATCAGACATAAATACGGTCCGGATTGGCGCTCTGAGCACCAACCCCAACAACAACCTGGTATGAATAGATGTATGTATATACCTTCCAGAGCCAAGGTATGAGTGAAGGAACCCTATTATAGGACATACAGTACCTTCAGAGATGAAATACCCTTAAGTAAAGGTTGAAAAGCCTAGCCCAGTAGTTATACAAAACAAGTTAAAGGGCGTTGAGTTCTCAACAAGAAGACTCTTAGATATATTTTCTGTAGATAGATACAAGACTAAACAATCAAAAACTAGAAGGTGTAGATGTAAACCACGAACCTAATACCATTCAGAACTGATAACTCATACAGGTAATGAGTTTGAGTAAGTAGGTATAACGAAAGATCTAAGAATGACGCTTCTTTGAAGCACCATAAGAGCTGTAGCATGGCCGTAGTGTAAAGTAATCAGCGAGAATTTTTTGAAAACAGGACGAGGAGTCCCCTCTCGATCAAGAATTTAAGAAGCATAAGGTATGAAACATAAGTTAAGATAAGAGAAAAACTAAGGTGTATTTATTAGAAAAATGATGAATGATCAGTTCAACAGAGATCTTAGTCCCCAAGTTATAGTGAACCCGGTTAACGTGAATTAGTTTACAGTGAAGTCAGAGTCCTAGTAGATAGAAGTAAAGATGGTCACGAGTATAAAGTCAGTTTAAGCTGATGGATTAGAAAGAACCTGTGAACTCTGTGACCTATGGTAATATTCTAAGTTTAAAGAGGATTTGAGGACGAATCCTATTTAAGGGGGAAGAATTTGTAACGATCGGTAGTCTCTACTACTGTTACATTATAGTACCGTAGTATTACTGGATGAATGTAACATAATATAAATTATGTTGGGACATAAATACACCCATGGAATGACTTAGGACAATTGGTAAATTCTTCGAAATTCCGATACGAAATTCTATGATGTTCCATTCCAGACAGCCCGTGGTATTTGGGGAATAACTTTCTCATACGAATTTTGATTTTTATGAATTTTATATCATCAGAAATCTAAGATCAAAACCTACAACTTTCATGTTGAACATTTTTCCAAATTTAGACTGGAAACTGGTCAAAAATACAGGTCAAAAATATGAATGAATAGTATGCGAACCTATCTAGAGAAATCTTCAAGTTTCTCAAAGTTTCCACACATTTCTCTAAGATAAAAAATTACAAGTCGCCCCTAGTATAAAAGGAGACACTATTCCTATATTCCAAAAATGAAATTTTATAGAGAAAGAAATAGAGAGAGATATTAAGATGAGGAAGAAAGAATAAGAAATAGGAAGAAGGAAGAAGAAGCAAGTGTTAAACACCCATTCATCAAATAAAGAAGAAGAAAAGCTACCATGGAGGCTTGAGGAATGAAGAAAAATCAAGAGAAAAAAGGTAAAAAGACTTGACCCAAAACTTGGTTTGTTAGATTTTGGAAGCATGATGGTAGAAAATAGATGTTGGCATGATAAGGATTGCATAGTGGTGATAGATAAGTAAAGAAAATGATTGTTGAGTAAGTACCCAAATTTGAAAAGTTTTAAGGTTTAGTTAAAAACAAGAAGCATGAGGTTAAAGAATTATTTAGTGATGATATATTGGTTTAGAATATGTGGAATTGAAGTTTAATGGAATTATTTGTGTGATGATTTTGATATAGAGATGTTGGTGATGTATTTGGGGCACGATAGGCCTTAGAAAGCAAGTTAGAATCCTGAAATTTAGGCTCGCGTCGCGACACAAAAGGGTCTCGTGTCGCGATGTGAATTGGAGATTTTTATAGAATGGCCACTGGATTATACGCGTCACAACGTGCAAAGACTTGCGTCGTGACGCGCACTGGAAATTTCAGACAATTCATTTCTGGAATTAAGCGTGTTGCGACGCGTAATGCCTTGTGTCACGACGCGAAAACCAGAATTTCCCCAAAATAGTTTTAAACCATCCCAGTTCCACCCTAGCGTGTTAGAGACCACCCTTAGGGTCTCGTATCAGTTTGCATACATACATTACATCTTATTACAAGCATGATATACCAAGTGACGATATCACGTACTTGAATTGAGAAGTTTAGCCTAGTTCCGAAACTTATTTCATGGTTTATAGTCTAACCAAGTTACTGCTTATAGACCATTGCAGGAATTGCAATTTCCTTCGACGAAGTGGTATAACACCATCCAGATTCCAATCTGTAAGTGGACTTCTTTTCTCAAACTGATTTTATTTATCATGTTTTGAATTCAGACTTACTTTTTGAGCATATAGGGCATTAGCCAGAATTTTATTACAGATGCTTTTAAGATAAAGATGTTTCAGAAAGATTGGTTTTAATAGCATGAGTTTTGAGATTTTTGGAGGCATGGGGGAAAAACCCACCTCATTATATAACTTATGGAATTGACGGATAGACATGTGCACATGTAGAGGACTGGAGGGACGGCGATACGTAACGCCATCAGATCCTAGTTCAGGACTAGGGATGATAGATGCCCCTATATCCTAGTTTCAGGGTCAGGCAATAGCATAGATTCGTACTTCTGACTCTAGTTCAGGGACAGATAGTGGCATGCTTTGGGGGACGGCGATACGTAACGCCCCAATGTCATGGTTTTGCACTCCTGGATCTAGTTAGGCGTATGGGGGGACGGCGATATGTAACACCCCCATGCGTCAAGTTTTTCAGCAGATATACAGAGCTCGGTTTTCAGAAGTAGTTTCAGATTCAATTTTCAGAAATAGTTTCCAAAGAAAATATTTCTATAAAGTAAAGTTTTTTATTAACAGCAGTTTTGTAAGAGACTTTTAGAAAAGTTTCCCACAAGGGTTTTTAGAAAGATAATTGCTTTTAAGAAAGATAAGTTTTCAGAGAAGATTCGAATTGATTTGTAAAACATGAATTTCTTAAAGTATTTCATTTTTTATTTTAAAAACTGTCCACTCACTTAGATCGTACAAACGGTCTAACCCCCCCTTACTTCCAATTTTTTTTTATTTTGCAGGTATTCTCGAAGGACGAGCTCGAGAGGACGGATATTGATGCAGTCACCAGGGTATGGAGTCCACCAGATCAAGTCAGAGAGAGTGAGAGTCCATGCAGATTCAAGTAGAAGTTATGTATTAGTCTTTGGTTATGTGATAGTCATTGTAAAAGTATGTGTTATTGAGTATACAATTATTAATGTTGAGTTTGCATGTTAAGTTATTAAGCTTGGGCTACGGTCCCATAAATAAGATATTTAAATAGAGAAAATAGTATTAGTATTTGTTTATAGTTAGAGAGTCAGAGACTCGGGGGAATAATACGGTCTATTCCCTGCCGATAGCATCTCCCGGATTGGGGATGTTACAGCTCTGTGCCAATTCGACGACAATGGAATGGCGTCAAACATATCTTATGTCACCTTCATGGGACTAAAGACTTGAGATTGTTTTATTCAAATGAGATAACAAAAAATCCAGGTTTTGTTGGTTATACTGATGCATGATATCTGTCTGACCCTCGTAAAGCATGTTCACAGACATAATATGTTTTTACTTACAACAATACGGCAATCTCATGGCTATCTACAAAGCAGTTTTTTGTTACTACATCTTCCAATCATTTAGAGATACTTACACTACATGAAGCAATTAGAGAATGTGTATGGTTAATGTCACTTATCCATCACATTCAGAGCACATGTAATTTAAACTCTGCCACAGATATTCCAACAATGATATATGAAGATAATGTTGTTTGGATTGCACAAATTAGATTATGGTACATCAAAGGAGATATAACCAAGCACATCTCACCAAATTATTTTGATAATTTTACAGAATTATTTAAAAAAGCTTTACCGACATCAACATTCGAGAAGCTTATATATAGCATTGGCATGCATCGTCTCAGTAAATTATCTTGATGATATTTTGTGAGGGGAAATATTTCATCAGGGGAAGCATATTCATTGACATGACACGTTACTGTTAGATAAAAACACATTGTACTCTTTTTCCTTCGACCAGATTTTATCCCACTGGGTTTTACTGGTAAGGTTTTAATGAGGCAATATTTGGTTGGATAATTATTGTAAAATTAAAGTAATAGTTCCCAAGAGGGAGTGTTGTAAATAATGCGGTCTCTCACTTTAATATTTACAAGTTTAGTTTATCCTGCATTACTTAGGGATAATAATTTTAACCTAATCTCTTCCTATAAATAGATAACATCTCTTGTAATTTATAAATTAATTCATTCAGATCAATAAGAAAAGCCTGCAGTTTTTCATTGTATCTTTCTATTTATCCCTATCATTGAACCTATAATGTCAGGTTCATCGAATAAGTAACAAACATAATTAAATCATTCACTTAAGAAACATCAATTTAAATTAGGTAATTATCGGCATGAGTTCAAATATAATTTAAACACTAGATCCGGTCACGGTTTCGGTTCGGAATCGAAATCAAATCGGAACCGAACTTGTAGGAATCGGCCGATTTCGATTTCAGAATCGGAACCGAATTTATTCGGTTCGATTAGGATTCTATCGTAGCCGAACCATAAGGTTTCAACGGTTCAAACCGGAACCGTTAAAATCATCTGATTCCAATCGGTTCAACGATTCTGGTTGGAACCGTTTGTCCCAACGGCTACTTGCCGTTGGGCATGACACTGGTAGCAGGGAGCCGTTGCTCCATGTTGCCTTAATTTTTTATTTTTTATTTTGTAAAATGAAATTATGAAATTACTAAATTATTCTTAATAATATTAATAAAACGACTAGTTTTATGGGCAATTTAGGTATCACAAAAATAATCCAAAAATGTATAAATATTGGTCATATACTTCATTTTTTTCAACACATTAATTCTCAATTTTCTCAGTTTCTCAATTACCTAAATTTCTTTAATTTTCTCATCTTTAGTTTATCATATTGATTTAATTTACAATTCTTCAATATTAACAAAAAATGACAAGCTCATATGAGAACACCATGTCCAATGTGTCAACCCAAGAGAGCGACCAAAGTATCGGTACACTGAGAAGAAAAGTTAAGTCTCAATATTCTGATATTTTCAAAATTTATTTTCATTTAGTAGAGACTGAAAAAATGAAGGTCCAAGAGCAATATGCAACTATTGTAGTGTATCTTAAAAATTTATTGGAGGCTATGTCTGATGGAGTTGGTGCTTGGATTGCCAATCCGAATTGTACATTTTATTATTTATTAATAAAATAACTACATTTTTCATTGTATTGTCATTACGCGTATTAAATTGATGTATCGTTATGCTAAGAATAACATCGACCTTAGAATAGTTTTGACACTAGGTGTAAACTATTCTTAAAGTAAATATTCATAGTCGTTGGTTTTGGAATACGGTCGAATTCATATAACCTAGAAGACTAGCACATGTCGTATATTGGAATTGGAGTTCCAATGGATTAACGCGATGTACTATGAGTTTTGGAAACTCGTATAGACATGTGGGTATTTGTTGGAGCGAATACTGAATGACTCATTGGTGATTCCTAATAGTTGGAAGTACACACCATCGTCAATAGGAATCTCCTCGATTCGAGTAGCATATGTAATCCTTTGACTATAGGATAGCATTGATTTTGTGTGAGATCATCCACACTTAGATGCCATGTATGTCAGAAACCTTCATGGTCTGGCCTCTAGATGTTCGTTGGGTGTGGACCGATGCACACAGTAATCAAGTGCGAAACAAGATAGGATTTGTCGGCTCGTATGTGTACCATAAGGGGTTTACGGTATCCATGTTAGTAAAGTCACGATTCTTAAATCTTTGGCCAAAGTCGATCACCTAGGGTGTATCGCATCAGTTATGAAGAATCGTGGACATTTCGACATGAGATGTGCGTCTTGGAAACTTGACGGTATATTCTATGTTTTCTAAGCACAACTCGAATAGCCTACGACGGAGGGATTGTTAAACATATGTGATGACCTCAACTTGTATAGTTCAGAAAGGTCGTTCGTGTTCTTCGTGAATTCGGAGGTGGTCGAATTGCGTACATATTAGCTAGGCTCATATGACGAACGTGTCTGAACTTAGAGAGTCTCAATATGAAGTGTACTCGTTGAGCACTTGGGTAGCCGATTATTTTTGATAAAATATAATATTCGATATTATAATTATCAACTAAGATAACCAAGTGTTATTGGATGACATTGATTATTTACTTTAATTTAATTGGATTAATTAGATTAATTCAATAATTACACAAGGCCCAATGTAAAATCATAATTATCTCTACCATTTGAGGATATTATGGTAATTGTAAGTATGTAATAATAGGTGGTTTTGGCTTGATTTAATTGGATTAAATCAAGGTGGCAAACATTTAACTAATCCATTTCATAATCTTTGGCTTGATTTAATTGTATTAAATTAAAGTATGAGACAATGGAGATTAGTCACACCTAATTATACATATTTGGACAAATTAGATTAAGCCCACTTAAAAGTTGATTACAATTTTTATTAATTAAAAATTGCCTAAGTTTTTCTATAAATAGCAAGCTTTAAGAAGGTTTTAATAACAAGTTCAAATACAAGCATAAGCAAATTCTTGAGAGATTAGCCTAAGTTAGAGAAGTGTTTAGAGAAGCTTGTGAGGTCTCTACAACATTTAATCTAGGAGAAATCAAGATTGGATCTTGAAGTGAAGCTTGGAAGCATTGGAAACAAGATTGGATCTTGAAGTCAAGCTTGAAAGTACCTACAAGCAATAGCGACAAACTCTCTCTATACCAAGAGGGGGGGTGAATTGGGTTATCGCTACAAATGCGGAATTATAAAATCTTTGTCGATTTTAAGCTCTTATTACCAAATAGGCTCTTAGGTTAATTTTCTCTATTGTAAATAATAACATATATGCAAGTTTTCAATTCAATAATATAAATGTAAATAAAACTTGCAAATAAGTAAAAGTTAAGAGAAAGAGAAATTCGACACCGAGATTTATAGTGGTTCGGCCAAACGTGCCTACGTCCACTCCCCCAAGCCTCGCTTGAAGATTTCCACTAAAATCCGAGTTTTGTCATGGCTCACTCGTAACCAAGAGTTTTCCGCAAAGGTGCACTCCAAACCTTTTACAACTTTGAGTTTTGTTCGTAGGCGTACTCACAACCTTTACAACTTTGAGTTTTGTTCGTAGGTGCACTCACAACCTTTACAACTTACCCAAACTATGGGATTTCACAAACCGCAAGTGTTTTTGATAAAGAAATTGTAAAACACACTTGGGCACTCACAAATATAATGAAGATTGTGTGAGATGCAAACCCAAGTGATCTAAGCTCACTAAATGATATGAAGATGTGTGTGAGCTTGTATTAGTGTTTAAGTGTATGAAGGTTTAAGACACTCTTGTATTTGCTTTAGAGAATGTGTATGAAGGTTTTCTAAGTCTCTAACTTGAAGCAAATGAGTTGGGGTTCTATTTATAACAAAATGCAAAGCTTTCCCCAACTTACAGCGAGACCGGCGAGCACTAAGCTAAGACTTCACATGATTTCTTCAATTAAGCTCTAGTCTTCACATTCTCGCTCTTCACCACATATGCTTCGACACTTTTTGTATTACTTCGTGTTTGCACGTCGAAGTCTTCTTTCTCATGTTGACGTCATCAAAACCAATTACAATGATTATGCGACCAAGTCGCCAACAATCTCCCCCTTTTTGATGATGGCAACCCCTTAAAACTTGTTGCAACTTGTGAGCTTCTTGGAGTCCAAATTTGACAATTTTGCTCCCCCTCAATGTAAGCTCCCCCTCAATGTGTGATTGTTTTCAAATAAGCTTTATCAAAACTTGACAAACACATTAGTACAATTACTCCCCCTTAAACCAAGGGTGAGGGTTAAACAAGTTTTAATCTCATTTCTAATGATTTCTCCCCCTTTGACATTATCAAAAAGTGGAGAAGTAAATATTAAAATCAAAATCAAAATGAGATACCAATTACATATGTGCTATAAAGATACCAAAATTTAAAAAATATGCACATTTTGCACAATTTAGAGGAAACGGTACCAATGTTTCCGTGAGTACGGAGTTTTACCTTTACCGTTGCGAATCCTCATCTCTTTGAGCCTTTGGGATCAATTTTGCAATTCTCTTTAAACATCCATTCCCAAGCTCCCCCTACAAATTTATCAATTACACTTTGGTACCCAAACTTTCTTGGGTCCATTGGGGTTAATTTTGATTCCTTGAGGAATCCATGCATTCTTAATCACATTATTGTTCATGCATTCAAAAATTTTATGTCCATTTTTATTACATGCATGACATGTGACATTTTCATTGATGGCATTTTTAGCATGGGAGTCGGATGCCTTAACAAAATAATTTTTCAAAAATTTTCTCTTAATGTAAGGCCTATATCCTAATCCTTCTCTTTTAAATGCACATTTTTGGGATCCAATTAGCATATTAAAATTTTTATGTCCCAATGTGAATTTACTAAGTATGGTTTGCAAATCTATCACCTTAGTGTTTAATAACACATTTTCATTCAAAATCGATTCGCAATCACATGTCTTAGAGCTAGATGGCATATTTGATATGACATTTTCAAGTTCTAGCTTTTTCATTTTTAAACATGTATTTTCATCATTTAAGCATGCAATTTCTTTTTCATGTTTAGCCTTTAAGCATATCATATCATTATCTAAAACATGAAATTTATCCATACTAGTTGCATGTTCAATTTTAAGTGTAACATGCTCATTTTTGACCAATTTTAACTTCTTTTTAAGCATATTACACAATTCTCTTAATCCATTAAAGGCATTAAGTAAATCATCATAGTCTTGAGAATTATGTACCTTTTCTTCTTCGCTTTCTTCCTCACTTTCGAAGTGGAAGTCCTCATTCGTGATGGTCATGCATGTTAGATTTTTTCTTTCTTTATCTTGGACCTCCTCTTCCTCCTCGGATGAGCTAGAATCGCTATCACTCCAAGTTGAAGTAGCTTTCATTGCCTTTTTCTTTGATTTCCCTTTCATCCTCTTCAATGGGCAATCGGTAGCTATATGACCCGGTTTGTTGCATTCATAACAAACAATTTTCTTGTTCTTCCGCGGCCATTTTTCTTCTTTCTTTTCATCCGCCTTTGATTTTCCTTTGAGCTTTGCGGATTTGAGGAGTTTCTTTAAGTTCTTGTTTATTTGAGCCAACTCATCATCATATCCTCTTCTTCACTTGAGCTTGAGTCGTCTCGTTTTCTTGCTTTTAAGGCCAATGACTTTCTTGTCTTTTTCTCATCTTCCTCTTTTTTTATCCATCTTGATCTCCATTTCATACTCAAGCAATTTGCCGACCAAATCATCCATCTTTAATGTGTTTATGTTGTTTGCTTCTTTAATGGAGGAGGTGTAGCTTCTATATTCCTTCGGGAGTGATCTCAAAATTTTCTTCACTTGATCTGATGTCCCGATGACTTTTCCCAAGGCTCCTAAATGATTGATGATGACCGTAAACCTTGAAATCATGTGATCAATTTCTTCCCCGGATTCCATTTGAAATTGTCCAATTCGCACATGAACCGGTTGATCTTCGATTCCTTTACTTGGCTTGTGCCCTCGTTGATCATCTCTAATGACTTCCATAAATCATAAGCATTTCCACACTCTGGAAGTTTGTTTATTTGATCCCGATCAATGGCACATAAAAGTTGGTTGAGTGCCTTAGCATTTTGTGAAGCTTGCTTTAGATCTTCACTATCCCATTCTAAACTTGGCTTCGGAACCTCAACCCCATTGCTATCCCTTTTTGTTGGCCCTTTTGCACCTCGTGTGATGACAAATAGATGCGGATCAACGGCGAGAAGAAAATTTGCATTCGCATCTTCCAATAATTGTAGTCTGTTCCGGTGTAATTAAAACGGAGGTCTAGTCTGTTTGTTGAAAATCCTCGGCAAAAGATTTGACGAGTTGCTTGTAGATGCCATAATCTATTACTCGGACGGTTAGGTTTGTAGAGAATACTCGCTCTGATACCAACTGAAAGTACCTACAAGCAATAGCGACAAACTCTCTCTATACCCAAGAGGGGGGGTGGGTGAATTGGGTTATCGCTACAAATGCGGAATTATAAAATCTTTGCCGATTTTAAGCTCTTATTACCAAATAGGCTCTTAGGTTAATTTTCTCTATTGTAAATAATAACCTATATGCAAGTTTTCAATTCAATAATATAAATGTAAATAAAACTTGCAAATAAGTAAAAGTTAAGAGAAAGAGAAATTCGACACCGAGATTTATAGTGGTTCGGCCAAACGTGCCTACGTCCACTCCCCCAAGCCTCGCTTGAAGATTTCCACTAAAATCCGAGTTTTGTCGTGGCTCACTCGTAACCAAGAGTTTTCCGCAAAGGTGCACTCCAAACCTTTTACAACTTTGAGTTTTGTTCGTAGGCGTACTCACAACCTTTACAACTTTGAGTTTTGTTCGTAGGTGCACTCACAACCTTTACAACTTACCCAAACTATGGGATTTCACAAACCGCAAGTGTTTTTGATAAAGAAATTGTAAAACACACTTGGGCACTCACAAATATAATGAAGATTGTGTGAGATGCAAACCCAAGTGATCTAAGCTCACTAAATGATATGAAGATGTGTGTGAGCTTGTATGAGTGTTTAAGTGTATGAAGGTTTAAGACACTCTTGTATTTGCTTTAGAGAATGTGTATGAAGGTTTTCTAAGTCTCTAACTTGAAGCAAATGAGTTGGGGTTCTATTTATAACAAAATGCAAAGCTTTCCCCAACTTACAGCGAGACCGGCGAGGAGACCGGCATGCCGGTCTAGGGTTCCAACGGCTATATAACGTTCAAAAAACTAGCCGTTAGACCGGTATGGAAACCGGTATGGGGACCGGTATGGTCCGTGCCGGTTCCAGTAGCTTTGTAACATGAAGAGCTAGACCGGTATCGAAACCGGCATGGAGACCGGTATGGATCTCCCTGGTTTCAGTAACTGCACAATAAAGCCTAGACCGGCGAGCAAACCGGTATGGAGACCGGCGAGGAGCTCCCTGGTTCCAGAGAGCATGATTTCCTCAGCCAAAACCGGCATGAAGACCGGCGAGCAAACCGGTATGGAGACCGGCGAGGAGCTCCCTGGTTTCAGTTCTGATGACCAGTCAAGACTGACGACACTTGGTATTTTGGCCATAACTTCCTCTAGAAAATTCCAAATCATGATTTGTAAATTTCTACATACACTAGACACATAGATATAGCTTCTGTTAAAAATTCAACTCCAAAAACGTTAAGATGAATTTTATGGAAATTTTCTAATGTGACGTGTATGCAGAAAACGCACATCTGAACATGTTGTAGTAAAATGGCTGTAGAAAAATTTCTATGCATCGGAATTGTGTTACGTTTGAACCGTATCAAACTAGAGACACATATCTATCTAACGGTATATCATTTGAAGTTTAATTCAACCGTTTGCTAGTTTTTAGAAGATCATTTACCGATACATTTGTGCATGAAGTTCATTTTGGTGCAAATAAAATGCAAATGATTCTTTTAGCATTTTAAGCCATTTTAAATGCAAGTGATGCAAAATGTATGATTCCTAAGAGCTTTAGATCACTTGAGTAAACTCACTTACAATTGGAGCACTAAGCTAAGACTTCACATGATTTCTTCAATTAAGCTCTAGTCTTCACATTCTCGCTCTTCACCACATATGCTTCGACACTTTTTGTATTGCTTCGTGTTTGCACGTCGAAGTCTTCTTTCTCATGTTGACGTCATCAAAACCAATTACAATGATTATGCGACCAAGTCGCCAACAATCTCCCCCTTTTTGATGATGGCAACCCCTTAAAACTTGTTGCAACTTGTGAGCTTCTTGGAGTCCAAATTTGACAATTTTGCTCCCCCTCAATGTAAGCTCCCCCTCAATGTGTGATTGTTTTCAAATAAGCTTTATCAAAACTTGACAAACACATTAGTACAATTACTCCCCCTTAAACCAAGGGTGAGGGTTAAACAAGTTTTAATCTCATTTCTAATGATTTCTCCCCCTTTGACATTATCAAAAAGTGGAGAAGTAAATATTAAAATCAAAATCAAAATGAGAGATACCAATTACATATGTGCTATAAAGATACCAAAATTTAAAAAATATGCACATTTTGGCAATTTAGAGGAAACGGTACCAATGTTTCCGTGAGTACGGAGTTTTACCTTTACCGTTGCGAATCCTCATCTCTTTGAGCCTTTGGGATCAATTTTGCAATTCTCTTTAAAGATCCATTCCCAAAGCTCCCCCTACAAATTTATCAATTACACTTTGGTACCCAAACTTTCTTGGGTCCATTGGGGTTAATTTTGATTCCTTGAGGAATCCATGCATTCTTAATCACATTATTGTTCATGCATTCAAAAATTTTATGTCCATTTTTATTACATGCATGACATGTGACATTTTCATTGATGGCATTTTTAGCATGGGAGTCGGATGCCTTAACAAAATAATTTTTCAAAAATTTTCTCTTAATGTAAGGCCTATATCCTAATCCTTCTCTTTTAAATGCACATTTTTGGGATCCAATTAGCATATTAAAATTTTTATGTCCCAATGTGAATTTACTAAGTATGGTTTGCAAATCTATCACCTTAGTGTTTAATAACACATTTTCATTCAAAATCGATTCGCAATCACATGTCTTAGAGCTAGATGGCATATTTGATATGACATTTTCAAGTTCTAGCTTTTTCATTTTTAAACATGTATTTTCATCATTTAAGCATGCAATTTCTTTTTCATGTTTAGCCTTTAAGCATATCATATCATTATCTAAAACATGAAATTTATCCATACTAGTTGCATGTTCAATTTTAAGTGTAACATGCTCATTTTTGACCAATTTTAACTTCTTTTTAAGCATATTACACAATTCTCTTAATCCATTAAAGGCATTAAGTAAATCATCATAGTCTTGAGAATTATGTACCTTTTCTTCTTCGCTTTCTTCCTCACTTTCGAAGTGGAAGTCCTCATTCGTGATGGTCATGAATGCTAGATTTGTTCTTTCTTTATCTTGGACCTCCTCTTCCTCCTCGGATGAGCTAGAATCGCTATCACTCCAAGTTGAAGTAGCTTTCATTGCCTTTTTCTTTGATTTCCCTTCATCCTCTTCAATGGGCAATCGGTAGCTATATGACCCGGTTTGTTGCATTCATAACAAACAATTTTCTTGTTCTTCCGCGGCCATTTTTCTTCTTTCTTTTCATCCGCCTTTGATTTTCCTTGAGCTTTGCGGATTTGAGGAGTTTCTTTAAGTTCTTGTTTATTTGAGCCAACTCATCATCACTATCTCTTCTTCACTTGAGCTTGAGTCGTCTCGTTTCTTGCTTTTAAGGCCAATGACTTTCTTGTCTTTTTCTCATCTTCCTCCTTTTTATCCATCTTGATCTCCATTTCATACTCAAGCAATTTGCCGACCAAATCATCCATCTTTAATGTGTTTATGTCGTTTGCTTCTTTAATGGAGGAGGTGTAGCTTCTATATTCCTTCGGGAGTGATCTCAAAATTTTCTTCACTTGATCCGATGTCCCGATGACTTTTCCCAAGGCTCCTAAATGATTGATGATGACCGTAAACCTTGAAATCATGTGATCAATTTCTTCCCCGGATTCCATTTTGAAATTGTCCAATTCGCACATGAACCGGTTGATCTTCGATTCCTTTACTTGGCTTGTGCCCTCGTTGATCATCTCTAATGACTTCCATAAATCATAAGCATTTCCACACTCTGGAAGTTTGTTTATTTGATCCCGATCAATGGCACATAAAAGTTGGTTGAGTGCCTTAGCATTTTGTGAAGCTTGCTTTAGATCTTCACTATCCCATTCTAAACTTGGCTTCGGAACCTCAACCCCATTGCTATCCCTTTTTGTTGGCCCTTTTGCACCTCGTGTGATGACCAAATAAGATTGCGGATCAACGGCTAGAAGATAATTTAGCATTCGATCTTCCAATAATTGTAGTCGTTCCGGTGTAAAACGGAGGTCTAGTCGTTGTTGAAAATCCCTCGGCAAGATTTGACGAGTTGCTTGTAGATGCCATAATCTATTCTCGGACGGTTAGGTCTTGTAGAGAATACCTCGCTCTGATACCAACTGAAAGTACCTACAAGCAATAGCGACAAACTCTCTCTATACCCAAGAGGGGGGGTGAATTGGGTTATCGCTACAAATGCGGAATTATAAAATCTTTGCCGATTTTAAGCTCTTATTACCAAATAGGCTCTTAGGTTAATTTTCTCTATTGTAAATAATAACCTATATGCAAGTTTTCAATTCAATAATATAAATGTAAATAAAACTTGCAAATAAGTAAAAGTTAAGAGAAAGAGAAATTCGACACCGAGATTTATAGTGGTTCGGCCAAACGTGCCTACGTCCACTCCCCCAAGCCTCGCTTGAAGATTTCCACTAAAATCCGAGTTTTGTCGTGGCTCACTCGTAACCAAGAGTTTTCCGCAAAGGTGCACTCCAAACCTTTTACAACTTTGAGTTTTGTTCGTAGGCGTACTCACAACCTTTACAACTTTGAGTTTTGTTCGTAGGTGCACTCACAACCTTTACAACTTACCCAAACTATGGGATTTCACAAACCGCAAGTGTTTTTGATAAAGAAATTGTAAAACACACTTGGGCACTCACAAATATAATGAAGATTGTGTGAGATGCAAACCCAAGTGATCTAAGCTCACTAAATGATATGAAGATGTGTGTGAGCTTGTATGAGTGTTTAAGTGTATGAAGGTTTAAGACACTCTTGTATTTGCTTTAGAGAATGTGTATGAAGGTTTTCTAAGTCTCTAACTTGAAGCAAATGAGTTGGGGTTCTATTATAACAAAATGCAAAGCTTTCCCCAACTTACAGCGAGACCGGGGCGAGCAAAGGCGAGGAGACCGGCATGCCGGTCTAGGGTTCCAACGGCTATATAACGTTCAAAAAACTAGCCGTTAGACCGGTATGGAAACCGGTATGGGGACCGGTATGGTCCGTGCCGGTTCCAGTAGCTTTGTAACATGAAGAGCTAGACCGGTATCGAAACCGGCATGGAGACCGGTATGGATCTCCCTGGTTTCAGTAACTGCACAATAAAGCCTAGACCGGCGAGCAAACCGGTATGGAGACCGGCGAGGAGCTCCCTGGTTCCAGAGAGCATGATTTCCTCAGCCAAAACCGGCATGAAGACCGGCGAGCAAACCGGTATGGAGACCGGCGAGGAGCTCCCTGGTTTCAGTTCTGATGACCAGTCAAGACTGACGACACTTGGTATTTTGGCCATAACTTCCTCTAGAAAATTCCAAATCATGATTTGTAAATTTCTACATAAACTAGACACATAGATCTAGCTTCTGTAAAAAATTCAACTCCAAAAAAATTAAGATGAATTTTATGGAAATTTTCTAATGTGACGTGTATGCAGAAAACGCACATCTGAACATGTTGTAGTAAAATGGCTCTAGAAAAATTTCTATGCATCGGAATTGTGTTACGTTTGAACCGTATCAAACTAGAGACACATATCTATCTAACGGTATATCATTTGAAGTTTAATTCAACCGTTTGCTAGTTTTTAGAAGATCATTTACCGATACATTTGTGCATGAAGTTCATTTTGGTGCAAATAAAATGCAAATGATTCTTTTAGCATTTTAAGCCATTTTAAATGCAAGTGATGCAAAATGTATGATTCCTAAGAGCTTTAGATCACTTGAGTAAACTCACTTACAATTGGAGCACTAAGCTAAGACTTCACATGATTTCTTCAATTAAGCTCTAGTCTTCACATTCTCGCTCTTCACCACATATGCTTCGACACTTTTTGTATTGCTTCGTGTTTGCACGTCGAAGTCTTCTTTCTCATGTTGACGTCATCAAAACCAATTACAATGATTATGTGACCAAGTCGCCAACAAAGCTTGCACACCTTGGAGGTTCTCCAACAATTTCAACAAAGGAGAAGTAGATTGGATCTTGCATCAAGCTTACTAGGTAATATTTGATCCTCTCGAAAGCTATGTTTTATTTGTGTATTAGATGCATGATCGCATATCTTAATGTTGAATAAGGCTAATCAATAGTGTTAGGATACTTTAGAAGTATAAACACAACATACTTGTAATTAGGTCAAAATGTTCATGTTGGACATGGAATAATTAATAAGAGTTTGGAACTCTAAATTAAAACTTAGAGCTATGGCTACCATTCTAGATTCACTTGATTACCTTTAGGTGGACTAGAATTGTTCATGAGACATTTCTAATTGGGATTCTAAAATGGTTTGTGTATTGGATTCAAAATTTACGCAAATGCTTATTTAGAATAATTTTTTTTTTTTGAAAAATATTTGATATTTTGAAAAACTAGATTTTTATTCTATAACATGTGTTTATGTTGGTTTTGAATTTAAAAATTAGTTTTGGGTATTTTTGAAGTGTTTAGGGAAGACCGGAAATTTATTTGGGTTATAAACTCTCTTATTGCAGCTCTCTGGAATGAGAGCTGCTACTTAGCAAACAAATAAATAAATAAATAAATAATGGGGCTGCGCGCTACAGTGCCGCGCGCACTGTAGCGCGTACTGTTCACGCGCGCAGTGTGTGCGCATTGTAGCGCGTGTGGCGCCATTCGCGCGCGCTGATTTTGTTTTTCTTCGTTCGGGAGCTTCCGGACTCTGATTCAGTCCCGGTTTTTTTCCTATACACTCGTAATGGAATGTAGTATTTCATCAAATATTTTAAAATTACACCCATACTTGATATCCATGGGTTAGACCCATTTCCGCTGCCCGGGGCACCGATCCGACCCTAGGGGTTCCACAACTGCCCCAACAATGGCAATATGAACAAGCACTTGGATATACATCATACCGCTGAAATTGGATTTGATACAAAACAAACTCAAATGGGCAGGTACACTTCATCTAGTAGAGATATAAGTTCTTTAGATTTATTTAAATATTTTGATGCTCTATATGAATATTGTTGGTACTCTATATGAGCATGCTGAAAGTTCAAATATTAATGATATTATTTTAATTGAAGTTATTAATGTTATGAAGAGAAAATGATTAAGTTATTTTAAAAACATTTCATTACTTTATCTTATTGCAATAATTTTTTATCATAGATTTAAATTAGAATGTTTGAATAGTGGCTTACAAACTTACTATGATTTTTAGGAATAAATTATGAAATTAATATTAGAAATGTAATAGATTGAATAAAAATTGATTTAATAGATTTATTTAATGATTATATCGGTAGATATAACTTGAAATCATCAGGACAAACTAATAGCAAACCCGTAATATATCAAGACTTAGCATAGGTGATCGTTGGTTACTAAAACGAAATAAAAAATAGAGGAAAATCACGACTAACAACCCGGAATTAGATAATCATTTATCAACCAATTTCGAGTTTTCTCCTGAAAGGTTAGTAAGTACAAATTTTCAATTACTTAACTTGTGGAACATATATTAAAATGTTTATCATGTTTTATCAATTATTTCTAAAAAGATGCTGGGAGCATATGTTTTCGCCGTTGCGGTTGAACAAGACTTCAGCTTTGGAGATAATATTTTGGAAGCGAGACGATATTCATTACATCCAAGCACTTTAGAAGCAACAACATGTGTGGATGATTGGACCCGAGTTGATCTGATGCAACAAGAAGATGCATCTGATGATTTTAAAGACTTGTTCGACAATGCATCTGCAAGCACTACAAGAAATTACAGTTTTAGAGACGGAATTTAGCGACGGAATATTCCATTTCAAAATGTAGCAACGGAATTGAGACGGAATTGAAACGGATAATGATATTAGGGACGGAATTTAGCGACAAAAAAAATTTCATCTCTAAATTAGAGACGGAAATGAAAATCCGTCTCTAAATAGAGACGGATTACTATTCCGTCGCTAATTTTGTTTAGAAACGGAATTTTTCCGTCGCAAATCCGTCGCTAATTAGAAACGGAATTCAAATTCCGTCGCTAATTAGAAACGGAATTTCAATTCCGTCGCTAATTTTAAATTTAATTTTAAATTTAATTTTTTATTAATTAGAAACAGAATTGTTCCGTCGCTAATTAGAAACGAAATTTCAATTCCGTTTCTAATCTTTAATTTTTATTTTTATTTTAAATTTTTTGTTAATTAGAGACGGAATTTTTCCGTCGCTAATTAGAAATGGAATTTCAATTCCGTCGCTAATTTTAAATTTAATTTTAAATTTAATTTTTTATTAATTAGAAACGGAATTGTTCCGTCGCTAATTAGAAACGGAATTGATATTCCGTCGCTAATTAGAAACGGAATTTCAATTCCGTAGCTAATTAGAAACGGAATTTCAATTCCGTTTCTAATCTTTAATTTTTATTTTTATTTTAAATTTTTTGTTAATTAGAGACGGAATTTATCCGTCGATAATCCGTCGCTAATTTTAATTTAATTTTAAATTTAATTTTTTATTAATTAGAAACGGAATTGTTCCGTCGCTAATTAGAAACGGAATTGATATTCCGTCGCTAATTTTCGTCAAATTTCAAAAAATTTCCCACCTTTGGAAAATTTCAAAAGTATACAAAATTTACAAATTTTCCCGCTTCTCTTATTTTTTTCCTCTATATATACATCATAATCTTTTTAACTCTCAACTCCAATACACCATCCAAAATTTTCTTACTCAATTTCATATACCATCAAATTTTTCATTATCTCAACTCTCATTATCAATTTCTCATTTTTCTTATCCCCTCTTTTAAAATTTCTTAAGAAACAAACGGTGGACGTTTCGTAAATGGATGGTGGTCTGTCGAAGCTCGCTGTGGACATTACGGTATCTTGTATAATTAAGATGTATATATAACAATTAAAAAAATCCACTTTTTTAAAATTTTATACCATTCAAAATTTTTAAAATTTTCCATTATCTAAAATTTAAAAATTTCATATCTCTACAATTTATAAATTTTTCATATCTATATAATTATTAAATTTCCAACCTCTCTAAAATTTAAAAAAATTTCCTTTCTAAAATTTTAAATTTTTTCTTTTCTAAAATTATAAAATTTTTTCATTTCTAAAATTTTAAAAGTTTCATATATTTTTAAAATTTTAAATTTCCCGCCTCTCTAAAATTTTAAAATTTTCGTTTTTAATTTTTTTTTCAAAAAAAAAAATATATAGCTACGGAATAGCTACGGAAATATTCCGTCGCTAAATATTTTTAAAATTTTAAATTTCCCGCCTATCTAAAATTTTAAAATTTCAGTTTTTAATTTTTTTTTCAAAAAAATTATAGAAACGGAATTTCCGTCGCTAAATAGCGACGGATGGAAATTCCGTCTCTAATTAGAAACGAAATTTTCCGTTGCTATTTAGCGACGGAATACTAACCGTCGCTAATTAGAGACGGACATTTTGTCGCTATATAGAGACGGAATTTCCATCCGTCGCTAACTTTAGCGACGGATGATATATTTCCGTCGCTATTTTTTTTGCGACCAACAAAATAGAGACGAAATTTTTCCGTCGCTATTCCGTCGCTAATGGCCAATTAGCGACGAATTAGCTACGGATTTTTCCGTCGCTATTTGGCAGTTTTCTTATAGTGAAGTGTAAGCGGAACGAGAGCTGAATGATCAACAACAATCACATATAATGATGATGAGTAAGCGAAACGAGAGCTAAAAGATCAACAAGCAGCACATATAATGATGATGAGTAAATAATTATAATGGAGAACTATTTTAAAAAAAATGTACTGGAATTACGTGAGTTTTGATTCCTCTCACATCAAGATGATACGTAGGCAACTTAAAAATTTAAGTTCAAGCACTTTTAATTTATGTTTTTAATTTAATATAATATAAATTCAAATTAATAAATTTCAAATCCCATTTTTATTTTTTAAAATTTAAAATTAATTTAAAAAAACCTGGAACCTAACCGGAATCTTCCGATCTGGTTCTGGTTCCAATTCTCAATACCATATTCTTGTGGAATCGGGAATCGGAAGGTTCAGAACTGAACCGAACCGGTGGCTGGGTCTAGACCTGGCCACGGGTCTTGTTTCGGTTCTAATTTTTTTTAAAAATAGAAATTAAATTTTAAAGAAATTTGTAATTGGATATTATTATCAAAAAAATATAATAAAAAGTTTTATTTATTTGAATTTTATTAAATTAAATTAAAAACGTAAATTAAAAATAAAATAAAAACTTAAATTCTGATTGGAACCGAACGGTTCCAACGGTTCGACTAGGGTGGGAACCCTAACCGAACCGTACGGAATCGATTCCGGTTCCGGTTCTCGAACCGGAACCTAAAGGAACCGGAACCATCTGATTCCTTCCTGTTCGGTTTCGGTTCTGAACCGGAATCGTGACCGGATCTATTAAACACGCTACCTCCCTTAAAAATAAATATACTTAAATGAAAAAAAAATACTAATCACTATGATCTTAAGTACAAGTAGATGCGGCTGTAAATTTTGAGAAGCATGCGGTAGGACTGGAGCTGGTGATGAGAGACAATAATAAGTCAATTATTGGTGTAGGAACTAAAGTGATCCCCTTCTCCGAGGATATTGAAGAGGCAGAAGCCGAAGCTATCTTGTTCAGTATCCAGGGAGCCAAGTCAACGGAATTTTCGACTATCATTATTGAATCGGATGTCAAAAATGTCATTGACTTAGTTCTTGGAACTCTTTCAATAGCTAAAGAAATCGAATGGATTATTCAAGAGATTAGGGAAGCTGGGGCTCTTTTGTTTTCTTATCTTTTTCTTTTCAAATCAAGATATTCCAATTTAATTGCGCACAATCTCGCCAAAATGACATGTAATCTTAATATTACTGATTTCTGAAGGGAATACTTCCCTTCTCAAATTAGTTGTATTCTTACTAATTATCAGACATAGTTTCTTTTCAAAAAAAAAAAAAAAAAAAAAAGTACAAGTAACAAGATCTATGCAAACCTATTGCAATCAACAAATTTATGACAAAAAGTGGAAGAAAATTACAAAACCACCCTTACATTTCAAAACATCGATTAGTACAATCCCTTTGGTCTACTGGAATTACACGCTACAAAACCCCCGCCACTGGCATGTTAAAGAGTAATTCTAATCTCACCCGTCATAAAATAAAAAGGTCCATGAAACTCCCATCAACAAACTTTGCCCCGTTCGATCTCACATGAGAGATTTTAAAGATCTTGCTTTCACTGGCTTCCTGAATCTCTTCCTTCCAATGCTATCTCCGTTTTCGTCATCTTCGTCATCCTCATCATCAATAAAATCGATTTGTGAAGAAGACGACGGCGTTTTATCATTTTGTGAGTTATTATTCTCAGCGTCTTCAATTACCCTATCGCCTCTTTTTTGCCCCACGAAGGCCCAAATCCGGAATAATAGTAAAATTCGTACGGATTTGCCTTGGCTGCTGCCTGAGCTCGGCCGCCACCTCTACGAGGCAAAGCGGAACCAGCGATCGTGCCCTTGTCGGATTTCTTGAGTAATGATAAGTGATGGTAGCACAAAGTGTGCCCATTTTTGGTCTCGTTTCTGCAGCGCCAGCCCTTGCCGTCAGTCTTTATGCAACAATGAGTTTTGTAATCGTTATCGAACACATTTTCAATTCTTTCCTTTTCCAAGTCATTATCGTCGATAATCATATCATCGACTTTGAACATCACTGTCTTCTCTTCGCCGTCCATCATCGAAGCCACGCTGCGTGTATATACAACATTTACAGCAACATACACATAGAGGCTACTGATAGCTACTTACCCATCACAAAATTTGGATAATTAATGCCGTTCTGAGCAACTATTTGAAATGGTGGATAAAAAAAACCCTAATGCGGGAATAAGAGAAAAAAAATAGGAGACAAAATTGAAACCAAAGATTCAATTTGAAGAAGAATAATGGAATATTACCTTTCAACAGCGCCCATAGAATCTCCAAAGCTTCCATTTCCTGTAAAGCTATCTTCTCCTTCGAACTGCAGAAGAATAAAAAAGTAAAAACTGAGACACAAGATAATAGCGAGAAATAGCAACGACCCATTACCCTAATCGACAATTTGAAGGTGAATACACGACACACAAAAAAGGAGAAAATTTAGGGTTTTAGTGAAACCCTAATGGGGTATAATTTACAAAACCCTAGAACGAGAAAGAGAAAAATGCAGATAAATGGAGAGGGTCAAATAAGGGAAGGTTTTGGTAGATCTGTGGTAACATCGAAGAGAAAGTAACTCACTTGGTAATTTAAAGATGGGCATGGAATCACATCCCATGGCGACTGGTTCAACTGGCACACGTGTGTCTGCAGAGTCTCTGATGTTGAAGCGTGCGAAGGCAATATCGAAGAGAGCTTCGCGTTCTTGCGAATCCTCATATTCAAATATGGATAATAAACAGATTTAATAGAGACAGCTATTTATATTTAGATCTCAAAAGCTTCTTTTTTTTTTGTTTATTTTCACAGGCCAATCTCTCCCTCATGGTTTTCTTTTTTCTTTTTTTCTGTTTTTTTGCCAGATCTCACAGAACTCGATAATCAGGGTTTCTTAACTCTTTGTTGCTTTCTGATTTCTCGGCCCTTCATATGTTTCGTCTCGTTTTTTTCTTGACATTTCTGCCCCTATGTTCTATATTTATTTGGGGAGGTTTCTTTGGGAGTAAAGAAAAGCTGCCACTATTACACGTCACGATAGTTGTCCAAAGCTATTTGTTTTTCTTTTATAAGTAGGTATGGGTTGAGAAAAATCATCACGTGCATTCCCTTTCATGGTAAGCTACATTGGGCTTGAAATTTAAGTTTATAGTGAACATTGTATACGTTTGTTGATGATGTTTTTAGGCACTATGGTATTTAAGACAGCACGACAGGGGCAAAAGGGTAATTTCTCCTTGATCAAGATCATTAATACCGACCCGACCACATGAGTGAGTGGCCGAGAACTTTATGATCCGATAACCGACCACTTTGGCTCGGATGACCGGGCAATTATCAGGTCGACAGCAGCATTCTCAGTACAAAGGACCATCATGACCGACCTCATGAAGACCGGGAATATGGCGGGATATGCTCCAGAAGATAAGTTATCCTACTTTCATGGGGAAAACTGATGAGTCAGTGTCCAAATAGGATAAAAGAAGTGAATGTAGTTTTAATTAGGAATCCTTATAGGAATCCTTATGGGAAAAGGAAATTGTTTCAACTAGGAAATTCTTGTACAAATAGGAATATGATTTCTTCACCATTATAAATAGGAGGGTAGAGTGAGTGTAGAGGGGGGAAACAAAAAGAGAGAATAAGAGGAACAAGTGGAGAGCATTGGGAGTTGAGATCAGAATCAAGAGGAAGATCACTACGATTAAGCTTGTAAACACAAGAGATATCAGAGAAGCATATCTCAGTAATAAAAAGTATCATCCTGTTTGTGCCCGTGGACGTAGGTCGGACCAAGATCCGCCGAACCACGTTAAATCTCCTTGTCGATTGGTGCATTTATCTGTCTTTTGCTAAATTTGCCTTTGGTCCCCCATAACCAAACAAATTCACTATTGAGGGTGGGTTTTCTCGGGAGTGATATTCCAATATTACCCTGAGACCAAAATCAGCCGTCAACAGTTGGCGCCGTCTGTGGGGAACTTTACAAAAAGCAGCTCACGTGATAAGACAAATGGCGGAGGACGGAAATCACCAACAAGGAGGTCCGGCAATAGACTGGATGAAAAGAATGGAAGATGACATGAGGTCTATGATGGATCGACTAGAAAGAATGGAAGGAGCAAACAACGAGAAAACTGAAACCGAGACCGGACAGAGGAGAGAAAAAGGGAAAAGAGTAGCAGATGTAAGCGAAGACGAGGGACCCAGAAAGAGAGGCCCTTATGGGATAAGATCTGCGGTGGTAGGAAAATCAGAAGACACATGGGAAGAAGAAGAGGAGGAACAATCACCCGACCCCTCCTCCGACAGTTTTTACAACTCCAAGAGAGAGGATAGAAAGTATAACGAAGACGTACAGGAGACCTCTGGGTTCAAAGAACGCCACGCCCGGGGCGACAGGCGAACAGAAGAACACAGAAGGCGACACGGGGGCACAACCCGTGAAATAAAATCTTGGTTGAGAAAAGAGATGACCAGATGGGGAGAAGGCCTCAAGATCGGGGCGGGAGACACCCGAGGCGAGGAAGAAGGATCTCCCCTTACGGAAGAAATAAAGGCAGCACAGTTCCTGAAGCGATTCAACATGCCGACCATGGCACCATACAAAGGCCACTCCGACCCAAAATCCCACATCGAAAACTTTGTCCTCCTGATGGAAGTACAGGGAGTAACGGGCGACGCCATATGCAAAGTTTTCCCCCTAACTCTGGCCGGACCGGCCATCCTATGGTACAGAAGCCTAGCCCCGAGAAGCATCAGCAGCTTCACACAACTAAAGAAGTCATTCATACGACACTTCAAAGGGGCTTGTGTTCCTAAGAAAACGATTGGAGAACTCAGGCTCATGAAGCAAGGAGACGATGAACCTCTGAAGATATTTATTGAAAGATACCATAATATGGTACTCGAGGTCGGAGGGTATGAATCCCCCGAGGCCCTGGAAAGTTTGAAAGGAGCCTTGAGGGTCGGAAGGCTATGGACCCATCTAAGGATCCAAGACACCCCGGACTACGCCACCGCTCTGGAGGTGGCCCGAAAATTCGTTTCGTTGGAGAACGAAGAGAAAGCATCCCGAAAAGGGAACACCATCAAAGAAAGAACCGCAAGGGAGGGTGCCCCCCGCCGCACAGAAAGAGAATCCAGAAGACCACCCCCAAAGCACAAAGAATTCAAACCACTGCACCGGGACAATCAAGAGAGGAGGGCACCGACCCAAGTAAACCATGTAGTAAGGGAAGATGCATACATTCCCCTGAAGAAACCATTGGGACAAATCGTCATGGAGATTCAGGGGAAAGGCCTCTTGGTGGCACCCGACCAAAGGAGATTCCCTCCGGACAAAAGGAACCGAAAGGCTTATTGTGTACACCACAACTCCAAAGGACATCCAACAGACGGATGCAAAGATCTGCGAGAACAAATGGAAGATCTAGCACAGAACGGGTACCTAAACAAATACATTGACCACGAGGTCATGACCGCCAGACAAAAAGCACGTGGTCGTCAAATCAATATCATCGCAGGAGGAAGAACGCTGGCCGGAAACTCTAACCGATCAAGGAAAGATTACAGCAGAACCCGAGGACCGGATATCTTAGAAACAGAACAGGGCAAAGGGCTACCAAGAGGCCGGTCAGTACCAATAATGTTCACCGAGGAGGATACCCGAGGAGTAAGTTTCCCTCATGACGATGCATTGATAATCAAGGCAGTCATCAGCGGGTCAGAAGTAGACAGAATCCTAGTGGACCCCGGGAGTGCAGTGGATATTATTTCCAGAGAAGCGCTGGATAACCTAGGGGTAGAATATGCAACCCTTACCAACGATAGCACCCCCTTATACGGTTTCGGAGGAGCAGCCGTTATCCCACTGGGAAGAATACAGTTGGCAATAACTGTCGGGACACATCCCCGGACCCGGACGATCATGACAGACTTCACTGTGGTAGACTGCATGAGCAGTTACCAGGCCATCGTCGGACGACCCTTCATGATGAAAACGAAAGCTGCGATGTCCTGCTACCACCTAAAACTGAAATTCCCCACCCGGGAAGGGATTGGAATTGTGGGCGGAAGCCAGAAAACAGCTCGCAGCTGCTTCGCAACTCTCTCACGAGAAACTCTATGCATCGCAGAAGACAGTCGAAAACGACAAAGGAACCAGGGAGAAGAAGAAGAAGACAGAGGCCCAGGCATCTGGCCAAACAAAAGTGCTCGACTCACAACAGCTGAGGAAACCGAAGAGAGAGAACTTTACGGAACAGGCCCCGAGATTACAAAATGGGCGGTCGGTATCAAGCAATGCCCACCAATGAACCAAATATAAAGTTTTTTCCTCAAAGTATTACGCAGAAGAACTGTAAGGAGGACAGTATGTCCCCAAATATGAATAAAACATTTTTTATCCATTTTCTAAAAAACAAAATTGAAAGACATATTCAAAGACAGGGGACATACTCGACGCCCACTACATAAAGACAGTCGGGCGCCAAGGCCCCTTCAACCATCAGCTCGAGACTGGATCTTATTCCGCCGGGGTCGTTCAACTCGGGGTCGGGCACGTCCCACCGAGTCAGCCCTTCGGACTGGGGACGTGACATTCCCCCAGGTCCAAGTGCCTTTTTCTGCTCGGGGTCGGGCACGTCCCACCGAGTCAGCCCTTCGGACTGGGGACGTAACATTCCCCCAGGTCCAAGTGCCTCGTTCAACTCGGGGTCGGGCACGTCCCACCGAGTCAGCCCTTCGGACTGGGGACGTGACATTCCCCCAGGTCCAAGTGCATTTTTCTGCTCGGGGTCGGGCACGTCCCACCGAGTCAGCCCTTCGGACTGGGGACGTGACATTCCCCCAGGTCAAAGTGCCTCGTTCAACTCGGGGTCGGGCACGTCCTACCGAGTCAGCCCTTCGGACTGGGGACATAACATTCCCCCAGGTCCAAGTGCCTTTTTCTGCTCGGGGGGGCACGTCCCACCGAGTCAGCCCTTCGGACTGGGGACGTGACATTCCCCCAGGTCCAAGTGCCTTTTTCTGCTCGGGGTCGGGCACGTCCCACCGAGTCAGCCCTTCGGACTGGGGACGTGACATTCCCCCAGGTCCAAGTGCCTTTTTCTGCTCGGGGTCGGGCACGTCCCACCGAGTCAGCCTTTCAGACTGGGGACGTAACATTCCCTCAGGTCCAAGTGCCTCGTTCAGCTCGGGGTCAGGTCACGTCCCACCGAGTCATGCTCATTGGTCTGGGGACGAGACATTCCCCCAGAACCAAGTATCTCTCTTGGCTCGGGGTCCTCAGGGACATACTCGATGCATAGGATCCGTGAGAAGCATAGCACGGGGAGGGATGATACCCCCGTGGCGATTGCTTACTCCAGTGTTACCGAACATAAGGAGGAATATGCCTTTAATGTGTCGAACACTCTTTGATCCTCACTTACCCGATGTAATGGATCCGTGGGAAAGCATAGCACGGGGGATAATGATACCCCCGTGACGATTGCTAGCTCCAGTGATGCCGGACCTAAGGAGGAATGTGCCCTTAGTATCCCGGACACTCTTTGATCCATTCATCATCCGGATCCGCGAGAGACGCAGCACGGGGATGCGTTGTGCCCCTGTAGCGTGTGCCTACTCCAGCGTGGTAAGGAGGAGCCCTCATACAATGCACAGGCTCCCCAGTGAACCGACGTGTAGAGGATGTGCCCTTACCAATCAAACGCTCTTTTGATCCGAATCCTGGTTCGCCGGGACACTGAATTGAAAGATTCAGAATTGTGTTTTGGAGGCCTCGGGCAGGACGCTGTTTTGAGGCATCCGTGCTGTTGTTTACATTTGTAAAAAGTTTTCTTTTGGGACAAGTGCCGAGTCACCCCCACCTTTTTGGTCTTATTTTTCAAAGTTTTGATTTTGTTTTTCGCTGGTCTGGCAAGGGGACGCCCGTGCCAGATTCGGTAGGGCTTCACAAGGTTGATTCAATTCCCTTCTGAGCAAGTCCCAAAAATTACCTGGCACAGGGCTGGATTCGTTCCGCCGAGGCCACTTGTTTATTCGACTCGGGGCAGGATTCGTTCCGCCGAGGCCACTTGTTTATTCAGCTCGGGGCTGGATTCGTTCCGCCGAGGCCACTTGTTTATTCGGCTCGGGGCTGGATTCGTTCCGCCGAGGTCACTTGGTTTCTCTCAGCTCGGGGTCGGGTTACGTCCCACCGAGTCCGTCCCTTTTGGTCTGGGGACGTAACATTCCCCCAGGGCCAAGCGTTCATCTCAGCTCGGGGTCGGGTCGTGTCCCACCGAGTCCGTCCTTTTGGTCTGGGGACGTAACATTCCCCCAGGGCCAAGCGTTCATCTCAGCTCGGGGTCGGGTCGTGTCCCACCGAGTCCGTCCTTTTGGTCTGGGGACGTAACATTCCCCCAGGGCCAAGCGTTCATCTCAGCTCGGGGTCGGGTCATGTCCCACCGAGTCCGTCCTTTTGGTCTGGGGACGTAACATTCCCCCAGGGCCAAGCGTTCATCTCAGCTCGGGGTCGGGTCGTGTCCCACCGAGTCCGTCCTTTTGGTCTGGGGACGTAACATTCCCCCAGGGCCAAGCGTTCATCTCAGCTCGGGGTCGGGTCGTGTCCCACCGAGTCCGTCCTTTTGGTCTGGGGACGTAACATTCCCCCAGGGCCAAGCGTTCATCTCAGCTCGGGGTCGGGTCGTGCCCCACCGAGTCCGTCCTTTTGGACTGGGGACGTAACATTCCCCCAGGGCCAAGCGTTCATCTCAGCTCGGGGTCGGGTCGTGTCCCACCGAGTCCGTCCTTTTGGTCTGGGGACGTAACATTTCCCCCGGAGCCAAGTGTTCATTTCAGCTCGGGGTCGGGTTACGTCCCACCGAGTCGGTCGTCGTCAGCATAAGGGCAAAGCATTGTCTCCACGGGTAGATATCAGGATCCTCGTTGACTGAGCACATGAGGGTGGCAGGAAGGACCAGATTTGCAGCCAAGGCATTTTTCTCTGCGATTCCTGGAATGACCACCGACGAATTCATCGGCACACCATCTTTTTTATAGTTCCCGGCATCAACTCGCAAACTCGTTGTTACCGAGAACTAGGGGACAGATGTTGATGGTGTTTTTAGGCACTATGGTATTTAAGACAACACGACAGGGGCAAAAGGGTAATTTCTCCTTGATCAAGATCATTAATACCGACCCGACCACATGAGTGAGTGGCCGAGAACTTTATGATCCGATAACCGACCACTTTGGCTCGGATGACCGGCAATTATCAGGTCGACAGCAGCATTCTCAGTACAAAGGACCATCATGACCGACCTCATGAAGACCGGGAATATGGCGGGATATGCTCCAGAAGATAAGTTATCCTACTTTCATGGGGAAAACTGATGAGTCAGTGTCCAAATAGGATAAAAGAAGTGAATGTAGTTTTAATTAGGAATCCTTATAGGAATCCTTATGGGAAAAGGAAATTGTTTCAACTAGGAAATTCTTGTACAAATAGGAATATGATTTCTTCACCATTATAAATAGGAGGGTAGAGTGAGTGTAGAGGGGAAAAAACAAAAAGAGAGAATAAGAGGAACAAGTGGAGAGCATTGGGAGTTGAGATCAGAATCAAGAGGAAGATCACTACGATTAAGCTTGTAAACACAAGAGATATCAGAGAAGCATATCTCAGTAATAAAAAGTATCATCCTGTTTGTGCCCGTGGACGTAGGTCGGACCAAGATCCGCCGAACCACGTTAAATCTCCTTGTCGATTGGTGCATTTATCTGTCTTTTGCTAAATTTGCCTTTGGTCCCCCATAACCAAACAAATTCACTATTGAGGGTGGGTTTTCTCGGGAGTGATATTCCAATATTACCCTGAGACCAAAATCAGCCGTCAACAACGTTAAATACGAATATTAATATCTCTATTTAAATAAACATAATAATTTACCGAATAGCATTGTCATCCTTAATGGCTAATTGCATGATGTGTTGATCATAAATTAGAAGTGTCTCCTTATATATGCGGGTGAAGGGGTATTATGGGGAATTCATTGGTGATAGAAAAATGGTTTAAAATACATGTAACCTAACGTCTCAGATTCTTTTCTCCTAGAGAACAGAGAGGAAGGAATCAAGCGTGGAGGAGACGCGCGCTTTAAAAATGAGGCGAACACGTTTGGCCCACATAGAAAATGAACTGGATGACCCTTTGGGAACCTCATCAACGGCTGTGATGGTATGTGGATAATAGAGAGTTCAACGCGAGGATGCAGGGAATAATCCAGTGACTACGTTATGGATGCGTTTTTTTTTTTTTTTAAAAAAAAAAATTTGGAAGGGGCGACCCTAGTGATACGTGTCAGTTGGAAGTACAGTCTTAGCAAAAGAAACTAATAAGATATTTGAAATTAGAAAAGGAAACAAAGTGCAATAGCCATTCTAAAATGACCCACTAATCGCCACTCCAATTGGTCTGCAACATATATAACCAAATTCTTAATTATGATCCATTTTGGCCTATATATCATCTGCATGTAAAGCACCAATTATCCTAAATTGATTTATGGACTGGAGGTGGACGTTTATGCACCCTCTATTAATTCTTGTTTCTGTTTTGGGCTCTATGGGTCAAATTGTTAATTGAATAGAAATTTTGTTATACACAATTTGAATATATACACGATTGATAGTGCATATTTGATATCATTAACGATTTACTAATAGAATAAAATCGTACGGGATCAGACATGTCATATAATTATGACGGTTGGATAATTAGGTCCACATAACTTAGAGGATTCAAATAAGACATAAGAATTTCATTATATGGCGCAGAAATGTGGACAACTGTGACATAAAAGTTAAACTATATTTCAGTGTAATTTATACTCATTAATTGTATGAGGAAGCAGAATTCGGGAAAAGTTATTAGAGGGATATTAATTTTACTGTCCTGACTCCGGATTCCTTGAGGCTTGAGGTTTGAATAGGTTTCCGAGAATCCAAAAACCGACAGAACATCTCTTCAGTTAATTTTTCTTAATTTATTTGGTCACTGCTTCAGTACAATATGTTAGATAGATAATTAATTGGATTTGTACAAAAGACGTATCCGAGTGAACTGTGACACTGATCCTGAAGCTCTCGTTCCACTTACTGAACGAAGGGAATTGATGGCTCATGGGTTTTTTTCTTGGGTCAAAAAATGGGCTTGGGCTAATAACAAACACAAATTTTTTAGTGATCAATGAAACCAGAGACTAGCTGATATTAGCCAAATACACAGACGCAAAAATATTTCTCTGGAGGACTTAATTTTGGTCAAATTTGGGGCCAACCTATCACCAGCATCGATTCTCTCAGGCTGCCCCCTAGCTGTAGCGAATAGTTTATCACAATAAGAGTACCTTAACTAGAGCAAATAAGGTTCTGTAAATAATTTGGAAGTAGATGGTCTGCTAAATGCATAATCAAATTGCGTGGATTTATTGTTTAATCGATATCCTGAGGGATCCGCTACTGCAGAGAAGGTTTTGAGGTCCTGAAACATGTAAAATTTAAATCTGATTGGTTCGAGTCGTCAATTTAAAATTATATATATGAATCAGGTAGGGTTTGAGATCCTAGATTGAACTTGAAATCAACCAAATTATTAATTTTAAATTTCTTAATTTATTTTAGTTTCTTTTAAAATGAAAAATATATATGTTCTAAAACATTGAACTCTAAGATAATTAGGACCGAATCTATGTTCTATTCTATGTCCTATTCGAAGATAATTGGGTATTTCCTTTATTCATTTGTGATATAAAAATCTTAGGTTCGGAATGAATTCCGAATTTACTAATAATTCGGGTTTGGATTTGGGGATCCTAATTGATAAAATATATCATATCTATTGAGAAGTAGTATTGATCAATAAATATAAATATAAGACAACTTTCAATTCTAAAGTTAGTTTTTGAATTGAGTTAAATCCATAAATTTAAACAATCTGAATCTCACCTGAAATTCCTCCTATTGTCCTCCCTAAATGATATTTCACACCTCCAGTGAGATCGATGAAAGTGAAATATTTGCTTTTGTATCCTCACTACAAAAATTAGACCATTAGCGTCGAATTATTTCGACGCCATAAGTCACAGTTTCGACACAAAAGACAATAGCGTCGAAGTAATTAGACGCAAAAAATGGACGCTGAAATGTCGACGAGAATCACCTTTAGCGTCGAAATGATTAAATGCGACGCTACAAAACTATATTCTGCTTCCAATTTATGTCGACGCTAAAGTAAATTTTCCGACGCTATAGGTTATATTTGGCGACGAAATAATTCGCCGCCAAAGTAAAAATTTTAGCGTCGAAACGTGTCGACGCTAAAGTATATTAAAAAAATAATATATGTACGCTTACAGTGGCCATTTTCGTTACTATTAGCGTCGAAATATTCGACGCCAAAAGGTGACTTTTTGCGTAGAAATTATTTCGTCGCTAATAGTTCAAAAATTTATTTTTTAAAAAATTATTAATTTACTTCTTTTTTGGTCAAAAATATTTAATTTAATATTTAATTTAGTTGAAAAAAAATGTAATTAATAACAGAATTACGAAATATTATAATAAATATTATATTGAAATTTGTTTTAGAAAAAAAAATATTATATTAAATCTATTTGTTCAAAATATTTATACAAAGCCAAATATAAAATTAATTGCTACTGTGATGGGGGACGCTCGAGCCCGATGCACCCTGACTGACTGACGCCTCAAACATCTGACGGAAAGCCAGCATTTGATGTTCCAACTGCTCCATCTTCTTCTCGTGGTCCATCATCTTCTTCTCGTGATCCACCGTGACCTGTTGTAGCTTCTCCTTAGTCTGCTGCAGCTCGTCTCAGGTGCTGGCTAGCTCGTCTTTGGTGGTGACTAACTCGTCTCGAAGAGAGACATTGTCCGAATTAACACTATTGTGTGCAGATGACGTTGGCTTTTACGAGTGCCAAGGCCAACGTTGTAAGCTGTCTGATTCTTGAAAACCAATTGCGACAGCTGCTCATCTGTATGGAGTCGGACCTTGTCTCCTGAGTTTGATGTTGGAGTTCCATCATTTCGTTCTGTTTCAAAAAATAAGTTAATATTAGAATTTGAGAAAAAAAATTAACATATATAATATTAATTATTTTATTTTAAAAACTGAAACTTACATAGCAGCGTTCGACTTCTTCATTTATCCATTTGTTCCTCTCATTGTAATGCGTCACACTGAAAAAAATCTGGAAATGATTGCACCTCACCTGTGCTACTTTGCTATAAACAGAAAATAAATCAATATTATTCCAGATTAGTAAAAACAATTAACTGTTAAATTTTACGTTAGGATATATTTACCTCATAATGTTCGGCACGATGTTGGATAAATGGCTTCGAACCTCCACGGTGGTTAAAACGCAAGTGACTTCGATTTTCCGCATTTGCGTGACATTTATCCTACATTTACCAACACTGTAAGTACCGAAAACAAAGACAATTATAAATTTCCGTTTATTTCAAAATTTACCTCGTGTTTTTTGCTAGACCAAAACTCACATAAGAATGTCCAATATTGTTCCTCTATAAAATCAGGCTTGTGTTGTGGAGCATTTGAAGGTCCATGTTCGTCGAATATTGGTTTCAGGACTTTTGTTCTATAATCTTTATAACTTTTCCCATGTGGTAGTCAATATATTATTGAACATTCACTTTGGTCAGATCGAAGTCGAACCATTCCTACATGAAATTCGAGTAAAAAAGGTATAAAATAAAAATGTTAAATAACAAACAATATCGAAAACTTACAAGTAGCGAAGGGAATAGCTGGTTCATTTTCGTCACCCACGGTATCTTTCTCCAAGATAAGTAGTTTTGGGGAGCTTCATATCGAGCTGTAGCTCCTATGGCTGTATTAAACGCTGAATTATGTTGTCCGACTTGAGTGTGTCCATCATCTGATATCTCTATCCGGATACGGCCGTGAGCCTTAACGTACTTAGCCAACCCCAGGCCACGGGTACGTCATCGACCCTTCACTGTACTGGACTCACATGTGCTAGTAGAGGAATCACCAGGGCCAGTTTGCCCTTGCTGATGTAGATGGAGTCGCGTTAGCCCATTTGCGATTGCCCGGTGCCATCTGCAAAAACCTGTCGCATTAGCGTCATCAAATTGCTAAAACCAAGTTTGACTATAAATATTCGAACTAAATGCCATAAAGAAAGAATAAGAGCAAGCCCCATGCAGGCAGTACGCATATCGTAGCACACTTCTTTTACATTCATGCCAAAATAATTCCAAAGTTCATATACATATCCATACATGTCAATACAACTAACAAAAACGCTTATAACATCGAATGCTCACATTCGTTTTCAAATTCATTCATTCATTTATTCATTTCACATATGCATTCATTATCCATATAATCTACGAGTTCCATCATACACGTACATACACACAGTCACACACACAATCATCATACAACCAACCACGAAGCACATTTAACAACCAATACATCACAAGGCACACAATCAAACAATACATACATATCACGACACACTAAACTCATCACACGACTTCTCATGCACACGCATAACCATAACATACATTCCAAAACACGACTCAAACACTCACATACAAACATATCGTTACATATTCATAACAGCAATTGCTGCTGTTCTGGGCAGACAACTGATGTTCTGCCAGAACAGCAGCAATCTGCTGCTGTTCTGGGCAGAAATTGACGTGTCGTCATTCATTAGCGTCAATCATCATCATTCATCATTCATCATTCATTAGCGTCAATCATCATCATTCATCATTCATCAACAATCATCATCATCATCAACAATCATCATCATCATTCATCAACCATCATCATCATCATCATCATCAATGATTTCACTCTATGAACAATCATCATCATCATACAAATTCATCATCATGCAATTCATCATCAATATCAATAATCATTAGGGTTTTCAAATTTCATCATCATCATCGACAACCATCATCATCATCAAATTAAAATCAACAAGTGAGACTTACCTGTAAATTCGTTGCAGTTGAGTGTTGGAGCCGAGAATGCAGAAGAAGAGAGTGAGAGGGAGAATTTTGATCGTTTGAGCCGAGAAGAAGAGGTCACTGGTTTTAGGGATTTAAACGACATTTAGCGTCAAATTAATTTCATTTTAGCGTCGACTAATTCGACGCTAAAAAGTAGGCGGTTTATTAAAATTTAGGGGTATTTTTCCGGGAAATTTAATTTTTTATATTTAGCGTCGAACAACAATTTTCGACGCTAAAGGGACATTTAGAGTCGAATTAATTTCATTTTAGCGTCGACAAATTCGACGCCAAAAAGTAGGTGGTTTATTAAAATTTAGGGTTTTTTTTTGGGAAATTTAATTTTTATATTTAGCGTCGAATATTGTTCGACGCTAAATGTACACATTTTAGCGTCGAATATTGTTTTTCGACGCTAAATTTCTACCATTAAAAATAATAAAAATAAATATATGATAATTATACTATTAATAATTACGATAATATTTCAACCATATCTAAAGAGTAATTAAAATCAACAACCATACATTATAATCCAGAAAACTATTAATAATTACGATAATATTTCAACCATATCTATTGAGTAATTAAAATCAACAACCATACATTATAATCCAAAAATTATTCATCAATCACAAAATACAGTAACTTCATTAATCACTATTGTCGTCGGTATTTGAGGATTCGTGACTAGAATCGAAGTCATCTTCAGTGTCAAATTGTTCTTCACTTGCTACTTCAACGCTCACTTCAGAATGAGGAATTATCTCAACGTTTGTACTAGCTCGAGTTAATGTGATATTTTCAGGAACGGTGACAGTTGGTCCATAATATTTGTGCAGTATCTTCAAAGTTGCCGGAGACTTCTTCTGTTTCATCTGATATGTCAACTCTATCTTTCTCCTGCGTGTCCCAGATGGCCCTATGTTGTTTTCTACCACCATCCATCCAGTTCCTAACTTAGGATCAGATATGTATATCACTGAACGTGCTTGGGTACAAAAAATGTATGGATCATTCTTGTACCAAAACGTTGAACATTAATTGACGTTAGATGATTACGAACTTGAATTCTCCTCTTTCTGGCATTTGTGTCAAACCACTTACAGTCGAATAGCACAATATGTCGTCTGGGTCGGTATATCAACTCAATGACCGACTGCAATACGCCGTAGAAGTCAATTAGATATGAGCCGTGTTCTCCTTGGACTACAATTCCAGAATTTTGAGTCACATGAGTAACATCTCGCTGTTCGGTATGAATCTAACTCCGTTGACAATGCATCCAATGTACTCATAAGCCTGCTTTTGAGGCCCATAAGCCAAAAAACCAACGAGGATTGCGAGTCCAATTGACCATTTTGCACTTGGTTGTTAATCTGACAATGAGAAATATATGTGTTAATATAACAAATTGGAATGTTAATGTTAGGATAAAAATAATATAAAATATTCTAACTTACAGTTGTCTCAAACCATTTAGGAAATTCTTTTCTGTGTGTTCCATCAACATTGTGGTCAACATTTGTGCACCACCACATTGTAACATTGTTAGATGTTGCCTACAATAAATTATCACGGTTAATGTATGACAAAAATACAGTAGTTATGCACCAGAAAAACTTATGTTATATACGGTTGCACTTCATCACAATTACTCAATATAAACCAATGCGCACGTTCAACTTCCTGAAGGGTTAGTAATTTGACACCTACTGCTCCAAATGGTCTGCAATTTTGACGGAACATTGTGATATCTTGGTTATTACTTGCATCTCCATCATAGTTTCGTGGCCGACGATTAAATGAGTTTCAATATTCTGTATGTACATCGAACAAAATGTTATTGCTTCGTTTATTATAACAGCTTCAGCTATTGACCCTTCAGGGCGTGCCTTGTTTTTCACATATTTTTTGTAATCTCCCAAAGCCCTGCAGATATGACAACAAGTTTGCATTAATACTAAATTCTATGCACATGGAAAAAAGTTAAGAATTTTCTTATATAAAAACTATATATATATATATATATAGTACCTCTCAATGGGATACATCCATCTGTAATGGACAGGACCTCCCTTTCTAGCTTCAGCCTGTAAATGCACAGCCAAATGTACCATGACATCAAAAAAAACGGGTGGCAAAATTCGCTCCAGCTTGCATATGATTATCACGATTCCTCGCTCAAGGTCGTCAATAACAGATGTGCTTAATGTCCTCTGACATAATTGTTTAAAGAAGCCACAAAGATCAAGTACGACGTCGCATACATTCGGGGGGAGATAAGGTCGAATGCCAACAGGAAGGAGATCTCGAGAAGCACATGACAATCGTGACTCTTTAATCCCGTTATTGTATCATCTCTGACCCAACGCCCAATATTCGATGCATAATTATCAGGAATTTAACCATTTTCAGCCAATCACAGAATGATTTTCTCTCCGATTGATTGAGCACATAACTAGCAGGAGGCTTAATAAGACCTCAGAGGTGACTTGTAAATGCAATTCACTGCGAATTCTAAGATCTTGTAGGTCCAATCTAGCATTTACAGTGTCTTTTTCTTACCCGGAATATTAAATAGTGTACCCACTAACTCTCACAAATGTTTTTTCTATATGCATTACATCCAAATTATGTCGCAAACTCAGAGTCCCTCAATATTCTAACTCAAAGAAAATACTATTTCCTGTCCAATTTAACTCTTCAGGTAAGCGTTTTCGATTTTTATCTCTATTATTAGGATGTTTACCTGGTGTGCTGTCTCTGAGATGTTGATGTTGGCAAAGTATGTCTAATCCAGACAATGGACTGGGCATACTCTGAGGTTCATGTTGACCGTTAAATAATTGACTCCTCCGCCTAAGGATGGCTCAACTCAAGAAATCTCATGTGCCCTGTGTATCCGATTTTATTCCGTAATCGTTGCGAAGGTGTTTGACCCGCACAAACTGGACATGCCATATATCCCTTAGTGCTCCATCCAGATAATGAACCATAAGCTGGAAAATCATTAATGGTCCATAATAATGCGGCATGCATATGAAAATACTGCTTGAAGCTGCATCATAGGTATGCACACCCACATTCCATAATGTTTGTAACTCCTCGATCAATGGTCTCAAGTAAATATTTATATCTTTACCAGGTGAACGTGGACCAGGGATAAACAATGAATAAACATGAACGGATCCTTCATACATTTCCATGGAGGTAAGTTATATGGAATGACAATAACGGGCCATATGCTATAAGAGTTATACATATTCCCAAATGGGTTAAAACCATCAGAGGCAAGACCTAACCTCACATTACGGGGGTCCTCAGCGAAACAGGGGTACATGTCATCAAATTCCTTCCATTCGGTTCCATCTGCAGGATGTCTAAGTATGCCCTCCGCACCGATCCTCTTTTCATGATGCCACATCATATCAGTCGCTGTGTGTCGTGACATGAACAATCTCTGCAGCCTGGGCGTTAAAGGGAAATATCGCAATATCTTTTGAGGCACTTTCTTCCCCATACCACGGACTTTGTACCGACTTTCACCACATATCGGACAATGTTCAAGTGATTCATACTCGGCACGAAATAATACACAATCAAACTTACAAGCATGAATGGATTCATACCCCATTCCCAGATCACGCAACATTTTATTTGCCTCGTAGTACGACTTAGGCAATTCACTTCCAACCGGTAACATTTGGGCCAGTAACTCTAACATCATATCGATACTTTTGTTGGTCATTCTGTTGATCACTTTAATGTGTAATAATTTCACAACGAAATTCAAGATCGACATTCCAGCACCTTCAAATGGAATTTTTTTTGCCTCATCAAGTAGTTCACTAAATAAATTTTGATCATTTCCATTTAACACTGGCATGTCACCACTAACACTATGACCAAGTTGTGGACCTTGTAAGTCATGCAAAATATCGGTGATCTCATCGTTTGCAGGTTGATTGTAACTACTGCTCCTTCCGCATGAATCAAAAAACCGTGACTGAGAATGATACTGCTCACCGTGATAAATCCACGTACGGTAAGTTGGTGATATTCCTGGCATGTATAAATGATTATGAACTTCATCTAACCGCTTCCTTTTCCTATTTAAACAATTTACACATGGACAACGAACACGACCTTCTGCATCAATGTGTTGCTTTGCGACTTCCATAAACTCATACACTCCATTACGATATTCAACACTCAATCTATCCAGAGAGCTCATCCAATTTCTATCCATTTCAGCAGAATACCTAAATATAATAATATAATTATTAGATATCATATTACAGTAATCAACATTACTAATTCATTAATACTTTATTTAAGCATATACATATATATATATATATATATATATATATATATTTGGTTGATAAATTAAATAGTTTACAGAAAAAATCTATTTTGTTAATTAATATACTTACTCTACATATATGAATCATAAATCACTAACAAACAGCATATAAACAACATATATAATCATAAAAATTGAAAATAATAAAGAAATATGAAAGAAGATTTACCTTATCGGAAATTGATTACAATTTTATTGAAAACTTTTAGGAGAGTTATGAGGTTGTAGAGGAGAAATTTTCAGATTTCAGAGGATGAAAATGAAGAGAATGAGAGAAAAAACAGAGGGGGAGAAGGGTTGGTGGCATTCTACATTTTAATCTATCTTTAGCGTCGAAGCTGATTATTCGACGTTAATTGTTGTATTTTTTAGCGTCGAAACAACAATTTCGACGCTAAATTAATGTCCGACATTTAGCGTCGACATAAATTTAGAGGCTAAAGATCCAAGGATTGTCGGTGGAAACTTCATAAACCTTTAGCGACGCTATATAGTCGACGCTAAATGTCTAGTTTTTGGCGTCGACACAAATTTTTGACGCTAAAAATTTAATATTTGGCGCCAAAAATTTAATATTGGCGCCAAAAATTGTTGCAATAGTGAATTATTTAGCGTCGAATATTATTCGACGCTATAGGCATAATTTTAGTGTCGAACACTGTTTTCGACGCCAAAAGTTGAATGTTTGGCGTCGAAATTTTTTTTCGTCGCTAAAAATATGACAATTAGCGTCGAAAATGATATTCGACGCTAAAAGTGATTTTTGTTTGGATGCTAAAAGTCATAATTCTTGTAGTGCCTTTTCATTTTGTTAATTAGGGTTCGTATAATAGCTTGTACCTAAATCAAAAGAAATGCAAATTTGTTAAGATTGAAATTTGAATCATAGCTTCATAGATCAGTTACAAGAGATAATTGCCTTTAAACATGGTCATATAATTTTTTTTAATACTCAATCACAAGCATCTCCTTCAGCTTCAGCCAAGCATGAAGCATCGAGCTTGATGAAAGCAGAAGATATGACCACAAGGAGCTTCAGAAAGTGAGTTTTAATTTGATTGATTGCACTTCACAGTTTTTCATTTGTTTGTGTGTTATACATATTTAGATGAATGAGACTCAAGTGGAAAGGTCCACAAGGGTCGTGGTTTGTTGGTGTAGGGTTCGGAATCTGACCTTGAGATTCGCGAACCCAATGAGTGTATTTTTTTAAGTGCCTGAAACAGTTGAGAGTTTTATGATTTGACGGCGGGATTTTCAACAATTTCAAAAAAAAAACAAAAAAAAAACAAATAAACAAACAAACAAACAAACAGGGGATACAGCTAGAGTACCTAATCAACCCTAAACAATATAACAAGCCTCGCGCTTTACTTCTTCACACATACACGAAAAACCTCTCTTAACTAAGAGTACTATTTGAATAAAGATTTAATGCATATAAAGATGTTATCTTTTTTTGTACTTATGATTTATGAAACAAAAGACAAAAACACAAAAATAAAGAATAAGAAAGTAATAATATTGATTAACATTAATTCACGAATTGTAAAATGCTTGGCTCAATAATGAATTATACCTAATATTACCGAGCATTAAGAACTTTAAACAAACCCCCAGATGACGAATATAATGAACAAACTAACATGTTTGTCCCAAGCCTTTATGATTGAAAATAACTAAAAAGCTCCTAATTAGCAATTGATTTTCCCCCAAAACATGATTTGTTGAATGAGCGTAGACTTTGATTGGATTTAGGACTCATTAGAAACCTTAATAGCTAGTACTTAATTAGACTTTGAATGGAATTAAACTTCTTAAAGGTGGCCAAATTTTGTTGATAAATAAAGTGAAAAGCAGTGGCGAAGTCATATTAGTTAAAATCTACGATATAATGGAGGTACAAAGTCATCCGTGTGACAATCCAATAATTCATTGTCAAGCGTGTTAATATATTAAAAAAAACAACTAAAAATTAGATATTAAATCATACATGTCATTTACTTGTTGATTGGTTTTGAAAATTTATTAATGGATAATTTATTAAATTTATGAAAATATTACAACTAAATGTTGTAATTATAAAATACCCCAGTTAATTTTAAAATATTTCATATTACCATGTCTAAATCTAATTAATTTGACAAGTAATAAAAATTTAAATAAATTTCAATAAAGATGCCCCCTTTTTGAACCTTTGTGATGGATAATTTGGTTAAATACTATGTGTTTGTTAAATTTATGAAAATTTTCTAGTTAAATGTTAAAATTATAAAATATCTTCTAACTTTAAAATATTTCATGTTATTCATCGTTTAAATGTTATAAAGAAAGAAAAAAAAATTTTAATAAAAAATATAAAGACAAAATTAAGAAAATAACAAAATAAAAACAAAAAACAAAACAACAAATAACAACACAAGTATTGCTTTTATATATATGTTGCGACTGTCATTATTGAGATAGTTTTTTTTTTCCAATTATAAATATTTGAAGAATTTATTATGAAATTGAATGAGAGATGAATGATTGAATGATAATTTAATTACATATATTGAAAATTATATATTTGATTGTATAGATAATAAAATTATCCTAAATTATTTCAGCACATAAAAATCCATCAATGATAATTGTAATAAATAGATTTACTATTAAAGAATATTAATATTTTGATGTTATTTATTAGCCATAAAAATTTAAAATTTTCAGACTACGTCACTGGATATGGATTTAGAAATTCCAAGTGGATAAGGACTCTCGGGGCCCCGGCCCCTCATGAAAATTTTAAAAAACTAACATTAGGGAGGAGACGAGAAAATTTTAATACACATTTCTTATTCGAAGAAGCGACGATGATCATGTAAATCTCCATCCTTTCGGACCTTCCCATTACTCATTTAAGTATTAATGAAATATTTTTCTAACTTTTTAATATAAATATTTAAATTATAATTTATAATTTTATATAAATGTAAATAAAAATTACCTTAATATTTATTAAAAAAATATATAAATTATAGATATCATAGTGACTTAAAAGAAATACTTTAATACACATACATATCTTCTAATGAGGAATCGATCATTTTACTAAGTTGCAGATTAAACAAAAAGATAATAAAACAATAAATTTATTTGTGTAATAAATTTATATAATAAGTATAATCAATTTTTTTAATATAATATAATCATTTTTTAAAAGAATGTAATCATTTAACAGATATATTTTTAAACGACTTAATTTTTTAAAATTAAATTAGTCTATTATTTGGAGTTCGGAGCCTCTCAGGGTCTCTATTATTATTCGGTGATTCTCATCCACTCCTCTAAACCAATTATGAGAGAACGTAGATATCTACAAATTGTCAAAAATTAATATAAGTATAGAAATGTCGATTCTCATTTCTCTCTTCTCCATTGTTATCCCTATCTTTGGCGGAAATAGAGGAAGGGAACAATGATGAGTTGAAAATAAAAATAAAAATTTCAAATTTGGAAATTCTGTTATTAACATTACGTACATTAGACTCGAAGAATGGCTCTGAATAGGTATTAGCTAATATGAGGTGTTTTCATTGTATAAAGATAGGGTGTCATTTAGGTAAGGATGACAAAAATTCCCAAGGATACGGGGTTTTTGGGGATCCTCGCCAATTAGGTTGAGAATCGAAAATGAAAATTGAAAAAATTAACATAAGGGATCGGGATAAAAAAAATTAATACTCATTTCTTATTTTCGGAAGGGACGAGGATTAGATTAAATCTTCATCCCCTTCTCATTACCCATTTAAGTTTTTATTTTTAAATTTTTTTAATAAATATATTCAAATTTATATTTATAATTTTATATATATGTAATAAAAATATATAAATTATAAATAATATAATAACTTAAATGAAATAATTATATATATAATCACTTTTTTTATGAGGGATCCACCATTTTATTAAATCACGGACCAAACAAAAAGACCAAAATTATGAATTCCAATCTTATATTAAAAAAATTACGATTTGTGTATTAGATATTATCAACAATTTGAATATGTATGCTTGGTTTCTGAATAAAGTAATAGTTCAACTAATATGTTTTTTAAATATTTAAAATTTATTTTAAGAAAAAAATTATTTTTATTCGAGGTTCGGGGTCCATTGGGGATCCCCGTCCCATCCCATTCCCAAAAATATTTAAAAAAAGAAAGGGAGGGAACAGAGACATCTGAAGATTATTTGGGACAAATACGGGGATATCGATCTTCTCCCCTCCCTCTCATTATTTGAGAAATGAGAGATAAATGAATGTGGTATAAATATTACGTATAAATAAATCAACTGTCTTATTTAAACTATAAAATCGATAAGATTCGAAGCATTCATAGGATTAATATCTAAAATATATGTTCAACCCGTGTAAAGTGTGGACATTAGTTTACGGATCAAGTTTATCGGGGTTGAATTAATGTGGCCTTGGACTGTGTTACAATGCTCAATTTGAGTGGGCTTTTTCCGACGATACTGAGCCCAATATTCCGATAATTAGATGGCAACAACTTTTTGGCCAAAAGGTTTTAACAACTACAAAATTGAAAAGTGGAGTGTTGTTAGGTGATAAATAATTAAAGATTTGATTTTCAGGTCTTATGTTTTAATTCAGAGTATATTTTTTGTAAGAGTCTGAGATAGTCGAGGGTTTTACCTGCTCCACTTAAGCTCAGGTCAGATAGTTTGACGGAGGGGTTTTGCATATATCAGTATAGTAACAATTATGATAAACGTGTTTCATCACAAAAATCCAACCATGTCATAAAAAATTTAAGACCTACAACCATTTTCTAACTTAGGAGATATTTCGCCAATGGGTGTGTAGCCCATTGGTAACTGGATTCGAGTCCCCACAAAAACAGTGGGGACTCAAAATCTTCCTTCATAGGCTAGGGAGGGTCTGGAGGTAGATTTTCTCATGTACGAGAGTTGATTTCCAAGCTGTGTCTTAGTTGATTGATAATAATTGAGTTACGAGCTGCTTCTCGGTTGATTTCTGGGCAGTGTCATAACTTGTATATATTTAGAATCCCAGTTGACAGCATATTGTAATATATGTAGATTATAATAATTCAAAAAAAAAAAAACTTAGGAGATATTTCAACTTAACCAATTGGAACATGTTGTATCTCAGTCAAATTTTTTTAGATTGAATTAGATTCATATGTTTCAACATGATATCATAATCAATCCCATGTATAAATTATAGTCTGCACTAACTACTAATGTGACACGTGTCAGACAAAAAACTAACTTACATATCCGGTGAAAGATGATATTAATTTACGAATATAAAAAATAAAACAATCTTCAACTCTGAATGTAACTTTTAACTTAAATTAGGCCTCTAAATTTGAGTTTCGCCCCCATGTTCACTGCTAAATTTAGATGACTATAGAGAGGCCTAAAACTTTGAAAGAGAGAATTTATGACTGAATCAGATTTCATATGCAATTTCATGTCTTATTAACAGAAGCCAGCTTGTAAAACTAAGGCTTGCCGTTACAGAGCCTGAGATAGTGATAGCTCGGGCACAAAGTCATATTGAATTCATCCATTCATTAATTATATCAAGGCATAAATATCATCAATACACCTACCAGCTTTAATGCTTCAGTTTCAATTCAAAGTGATACTAACTCAACAGATAAGTCTCACTGAGCAAAACCTGCAGTGCTGTCATAACACTTTAATCACTATTTTATTACTCAGCACAGTGTCCGTACTACTCTTCTCCAGTCTCCAGATTCTTTATTCGAAGTGAAAAAATATATATAGTAAATAATTATGATGGTAGTTTGGAAGATGATTGAATATTTGACTCGAAAGAAAAGAAATAATAAATATATAATTAGTTATAATTAAAAATTATTAGATCTGATCAAATTCATCATGATCCACTGTCAGGTCCTGACAAAATTCTGACAAATCACAAAACCAGCCACCTACTTAACAAACTTTTGCTCTACTGACTACTGTTAACAATATAATGCTCAATAATCCGCGAAAATTAACTTACATGCAATCCTTCTGATCGTCCTTAGTCAATTTTGGTATTGTCTTGAATATTAATTTGAGGTGAAAAATGTATTATTAATTTTTAAAATAAAACAAAAAAATTATGTCGAATTTAGAACATTATTATTCATGATTTTATTCCATCGCAAATTACAATATGCTCCCTAAAAAACTATCAGATTAAACAAAACATAATCTTAAAAAAATAAAAAAATCCCACCTCAGAAAGCACAAAACTGGTAAAGAGAAAAAGATAGAAAATTTTCATTATTTATTTATTTATTTATTTATTGCATAAAGTTTGTATGGCAGCGTAACAAGTTTTGATTTTCATGATGGTGTATGTACAGAAGTCGATTGTTCAGAAAGTATTTCATCCAATTCTAATACTGCAAAGATTAATTCCTACAACGTGGGAACCGAACTGTGGTCACTGTAAAGATCATCAACACCGGAAGCAGCCCAGAGCCGTTGATTAAACTCGTCCTGCATCTCATCAGGCACAAAGGGCGTCCTACAAAGCGGACACGTTTTCTGATCATGGTCCATCCAAGGGTCCAAACACGCCCTATGAAAAATGTGCTTACAGTTCCTCAGCCACCTTATCTCTTCCCCGCCTTCAAACTCATACAAACATACCGCACAATTCTCAGGCTGGTCTCCGTTGACCATCTCCAGGTCCTGGAACTTGATCACTGGTAGGATTTCTCGGATCAGGTGAGCGGATACGGGCGTGTTTTCGGGCATTCGGGTAGGAGTGTTGTCGGGCCAAATGACGTCTGTTTCTAGAAAGTCAGAGAGACCCAGATACCGGAAGAAGCAGATAATGAGATTTCTGATGAAACCCAGAAAGGAAAGTGTGTGTACGAAGAATTTCGGCAAGAATACTTCTGTGTACCCGACTGGAAAACCCATGGATCATGTAAGGCAAAAGAGAGAATTTTTTTTGTTTACAAATTGAGAGCTTGGGGTTAATTACAAATGATTTATATAGATAGATTTTTGAGAGAGGAAAGCAGAAGCTTCTGTTTCGGCTACTGGTTGGTGTTGCATAATTATATGACTACCGCTTAGTACCAGGGCCATGAAGGTGATAGAGTTACAGGCTGTGATTTAGGAGTTTAAGATAGACCAATAGAAATCGACATGGAAGGAGTCATTGTCGTGGTGCCCATTTAAGAGTCCTTTTATTTTATTGCTCTGTGAGGATTGGTAATTCTTGTGGGGTAATGGTAATTTACAATATAGGGGGGAAGGCTGCTTTTGGCTTTCGGTTCTAGGATTAGAAAATCGGTTGGTTGCAAAATTTTGGCACACGTGCTTCAATTGTGAGGGTTCATGATGAAGATAGTGGATGCCTAATCATCTCTTTGTTATTAAATTATTCTTTGCTATTGTTAAATGAAATTGTTGCGTGTAAATTAGTCCGTATATTTCTATTATTAAAAAAAATGCTAAATGAATTTATTGTTTTTTTTATTATTCAAGATACGTTAAAAAAACATTACAATAATATGGTAACATTATTTATATATAATAAATTTTTTTATGAATATTGATCGGTTATAATTTACCGTCCTTTGGATATCCAGAGGACAACCGTATATTGATAAATAATAATAATAATAATAATTTGTTTAATTTCATTACATGATGATCCGATGGTGGAGTCAGTGGTGGCATGATTATTTTAAAGAAACAAATTAATGATCCGTTCAGAAAACAAGGACTAAAGACGCATTAATGACTCATAATATGTTATTTAGATCTATCTGCCGTAATCCCATTATTGAATAATTGTTCCCAATTTTTTTTTTTTTTTTTTGCATAATTCTATTGCCGCCATCTTTTCCTTATATATTTATTATTATTTTCCTTATATGCTTATTATTCTTTAGCATAATCATTCATCCATGATGATATTGTGCCGTAACTTGAAAGAAAAGTTATATTCGTTAGAAGGGATAATAACTTGACGGCTCTTATTGAAGCGAGGAATGAATCAAAAGTGTGTTTTGAAGTGATTCTACAATTCCTTTGTGTTATATTTTTTTTTGACATTATTATATTATATATGAATTTATTATCTCATAAATTTAACTATAATATATATCTTTTTATAATTTTTATTTATGTCAATTTTGATTTCCCAATCAAAATTGATGTAGGACACCATCAACTTTCATTAAATCATTTATTTTTTGAATATTTAGAAACCCCGCCGCCAAAATACACATTTCGAACTTAAGTGGAGCAGGTAAAACCATATACTGTCCCAGACTCTTACAAGAAGCGCACTCATTGAATTCGATTCATTCGAATACAGGACCTTAATGTGAGATCATGAACCATACACCGCCAAATCATGTCACTTGAGACATTAAAATACTTAATAGTTTATATTATACATTTTCAACCCATCTTAATTGGGTTTTTCTTCATTAAAAAAAACAAATAGAATAATGGTTTATTTTCAAACTATTTATTTCTAGTATGTAGTTGTGGCCATAAAGAGCATATATATTTCGTGCCCCCACTTTCAATGTTGCTTGATTATGGACAAAAAGGAGGAAATTATGCATTTTCACACAATATATCTTTTAGGTCATAATTCAAATAAAAATTCAAAAAAAAAAAAAAAAAAAAAAGCTTCGCTATTTAAAAAGAGAAAAAAAGAAAAAGAAAAAGGAGAAAAAGCTCCAAACAAACATAGTGGGGCAAGTCCACAATTACAAATGCGAGAATCCGGAGCTCCATGGAACATGAAAGTGGTAGGCCCAGCCCATTCACAAATTAAGAGTCGGTGGTGCGATCCCCGGCCAACCGGCAAACCATGCAACCTCCCATTTCATAATTTTTGCTTGTGCCTTCCCACGCCAAGACACCCGTGGCCCAATTGCGACTCACTGTCGCAACTCACAATTACGTGAGGTGGCTACATGCTCTTTACCTTTCTTTATTAGAGACAATTAGTTATACCTGTTTTATTCGAAAATTTATTAAAATATATAATATAAATTAATAAAAAAAATATAATTTATTAATTATATAATTTCAACTTCTCCTTTTTAAATAAAAAATATTTAATAATTTTTGTGTGAAAATTAAAATTTATCACCACTGAATTAAAGTTATGAAGGAGTTAAGTTATAACTAAATAGGTTTGGTGTTCCTAATGGGCGTGACTTGTTGGTGTAGAGCTCAGGATCTTACCTTGAGGTCTTGGGTTCGGATCCAATGAGTACGTTTATTGTAAGAGTTTGGGACAGCCGAGAGTTTTACATGCTCCGCTTAAGTCCGGAATGAGTGATTTGACAGTAAAGTTTCCAACGATTTCAAAAAATAAAATAAAAATAAATAAATAGGTTTGGTGCAACTAATATATATCATGTAAGAGAGATATAATTGTAACATTGGCTTTGATTAATAAAGTAGTTTTTTTGATGTGAAATAAAGAGAATGGTTGCTTTGTATGTTTGATGAAATTAGATTACAAGGGGGGCCTAATCGCTTAATTACCAAAATGTAGAGGGTCCCGATGCTAGCGTGATCACCCACACACACACCCTCGAACTATTATCTTATCTTTTCTCTATCGTGTGCTTTCCCTTTCTTTGTTTGACTCTTGATTTGGATTTTTGAGTGAGTTGTTTTCGTGGTTTACATCTACTCACTCCATTTTGGTTTGATATGACTTCTCTTTTAATTAAATATAAATATATATATATATTTTTTTAATTTCAACATTTTTGTATTATTTGTTTATAACTTAAGTAAAGTTTTAGAGATTAAAAAGGATTATTTTGCCTTGTTTTTAAAAATAGAGTTTTAGAGATTAAAAAGGATTATTTTGCCTTGTTTTAAAAAGAGAGATTAAAAATGATTATAAATTCATATAGAGTGAATTCACAATAGTAGATGCCTTTATATAGGCTACATAGAAAACCAAAATAGAAAATAAATCCTATAGTAATGAATAATAATAATGAATATAGGAAATCTGCATCTAATAGAGAAATATAATAAAATCATGAATCATAAAGGTATTAGGAATTCTATTTTGGATCTTGATTTCATAATATATATTTCCATAATAATATTTCTTAATATCCCCTCAAACTCAAGCTGGTGATGAATTAACAAACGTGCATATAGGTGGGAAAATTCTGCAAACCAGTTGATGAGAAGTGAATGAATATGAGGTAGTTTGTGAGTGTTTTCCTCGTTGTCTGCATCTAAAAATATCATTTATAACTCATATTCAGCATTTGTTTCATTCTCTCTTTCTAATTGGTTGAAAACCTTTTTTCTTGATTTTTTTTTTTTTTTTTTTTTTTTGTATTCCCTCAACATTCCAATCATCGAGCTTCATGTTTCTGCTCCAACAACTGTTTGAGCACGAGACTGAAAGTAGAGAGCGTCTTCGCCGAATTTATTATTAACTGCGGTCGTTGATTGCGTTGAATCTCGAGAACCCATGACCAAATCGTACAATTCAGGTAACAAACTTCAATCGCGGTAACGAAATGTATCTTTTTATTTGATAAATAAAATTGATAGAAACCCAATACCACCAGGTCTGCGATTACTTATGTTTTTAATCACGAAACTGTGTTCTTAATTTTGATTTTGGATGATTTCAATCGAAGGGTAATGATATATTTACTCACATTCTTACTCATATTTATCCCAACTCTGGATGCACATGAAGCATGAAGCATGAACTGCATCAAAGAAAATAAATATCCTTTTGAATTTATTTTATCAAACATGAAGCGTGTCGTTTTAAATAACTGAACCAAATACAATAAGGGTTTCTCTTTGGGTTTCGCATCATAGCAACATGAACAATAATGCATCAATTACGGTAACTTACTGCTTTTATTTCTTATTTTATGATTACATACCAACATGGTTTGGGGTTTATTCTTGATTCATCCTGGGTAGGTTGATTGTTACAAAGATGTGATTAAACAATTTTAATGAGCATTCTTTCGCAAATCTTATAGTTTCGTAGCCCCCAAGGGGATGTCTTGATAGTAAAGGGTCAAAGATTTGATTGTCAGGTCTTGAGATCGAGTTCAAGGGTATATTTCTTTATAAGAGTCTATCCAGAGCCTAGGATAGACGGGGTTTTATTCGTTCCGCTTAAGTCCGGGTTGGGTGTTTTGACGGCGCAGCTTCGAATGTTTCCAAAAAATAATAATCTTATAGTTCCGTAAACTTCGATTTCTTAGTGTGAGAATTTGTGAAGAAAATGTGTATTAGCATTTACTTGATTAGAACTTACAAATGATAGGTCTTTATATAGGCATTTATATAACTAACATAATAAATACACAACTACTATATTAAACACAACTACCAACTACACAACTACCAACACAACACACAACTACTAACAACACACAACTAACATCCCCCCTCAAACTCAAGATGGTTTAGGCGAAACCGAATTGAGTTTGGAAACAAATGTAGTGTAATGTCCCGGAAGAAATGATTTGGTGAAGACATCAGCTAGCTGATCAGTGGATTTGAGATACTTCAAGGAAATAGTGCCACAAGCAACGTGTTGGCGAATGAAATGACAATCGATCTCAGTATGTTTGGTGCGCTCATGAAAAACATCATTATGTACTATTTCAATAGCACTTTTGTTGTCGCAGTAAAGAGTGAGAGATGATGGTTGAGGGACTCACATATCCTCTAGAAGCCAACGTAACCATAGAAGTTCAGCTGTAGTAGCAGCAACAGCTCTATATTCAGCCTCATTACTCGAGCGGGCAACCAATGTCTGTTTCTTACTGCGCCAAGAAATAAGTGAGTCACCAAGAAAAATGCAGTAACCCGTAGTTGATCGACGATCAGTAGGGTCTCCTGCCCAGTCAGAATCAGAATAGGCTCGAAGAACCAATGATGAAGTAGCAGAAAAATGGAGACCAGTAAAGAGAGTTCCTTTAACATAACGAAGAATGCGAAGCACTGTAGCATAATGAGTAGAACGGGGAGCGGTCATGAACTGACTGACAATGTGAACTGCATAAGAAATGTCTGGTCGAGTGACTGTAAGATAAATGAGGCTTCCAACCAATTGTCTGTAGAGAGTAGGATCATTAAGAGGAGTGCTATATTCGTCTATAGGTGTAAGACATATATTATACTCAATTGGAGTTTGAACCGCCTTGCTATCTGTAAGGCCAGCTCAAGAAATAAGATCATAGGCATACTGGACTTGCGAGAGATGATAACCATCATCAGAACAAACAACCTCAAGGCCTAAAAAATAACTCAATGGACCAAGATCTTTCATTTCAAATTGTTGACTAAGAGCCTGCTTGAGATCTGCCATGCCTGAAATATCATCTCCAGTAATAATCATATCATCAACATAAAAAAGTAATATCACAATACCTTTTTCAGATTTTCGAAGAAATAAGGCCGAATCATATGGACTGGAGGTGACCAAATCTGACTGACAGCGGTACTGAATTTGGCAAACCATGCACGAGGAGCTTGCTTCAAACCATATAAGGCACGTCGCAGACGACATATTGTATTGGTGGATGATCAAGATCTGGAGGAGGCTTCATATAAACTTCTTCAGTGAGATCACCATTGAGAAAAGCATTCTTGACATCCATCTGAAACAGACTCCATTGCCGAGCAGCAGCAATAGCAAGCAGACTGCGAACTGAGGTAAGGCGAGCAACATGAGCAAAAGTCTCATCATAATCAATCCCATATTCTTGAGCGAATCCTTTAGCAACAAGTCGTGCTTTATAACGCTCAATAGATCTATGTGAATGTGTTTTGATATTGTAAACCCATTTGCATCCCACTGGATTTTTACCAGGAGGGAGATCAACCAAGTCCCAAGTACCAGTCTTTGTCCATGTCTGTAATTCATCTTGCATAGCTTGCTGCCAATGAGGATTAGAAGAAGCGTCCCTATAGGACTGAGGTTCATGCAAAGAAACAAGAGCAGAGAAACATTGATAATCTCGAAGGTAAGAGGGATGATTTCTTACTCTGGTAGGATAGGGTGGAAATGAGTCACCAATGGTCTCTGGTGCAGTATCTGCAGGAGGGGCATCATCATGAACAAGTGGTGATAGAGGTTGGACATCTGTATGTTCACCATGAGTACCTGCATCAGGTGGAAACAACTCGATAGATGGATTAGTGAAAGTGGAGGATGATCTGAAGGTGACACTGTGAACTTAGAAAAAGAGGAGAACATAACGTGTTCCTAGAAAATAACATGACGAGAGATGTGAAGTTTCTTTGACACGGGATCCCAACAATGATACCCTTTGTGTTGAATACCATATCCTAAGAAACAACAAAGTCTGGCACATGGTTCTAACTTGTGATGCTCTGTGGGAGGAAGAAGAACAAAACAAACACTCCCAAAAACCTTGAAAAGATCATAAGGAGGGGAAACACTATAAAGGCACTCATAAGGAGACAAATTGTGTTTGGTGACTGAAGAAGGAATACAATTAATAACATAAACAGCCGTAAGGGCAGCTTCACCCCAAAAGCGTTCAGGACAATATGACGATATTTTCTTTCGGCTCGTCCATTTTATTGGAGGTATATGGGCATGATCGTTGTGAAATAGTTCATTGGGCTTTTAAAAATTGTTGAATTTTTGAGTCAAGATATTCCTTGGCATTGTCGGTCCTCAAAATTTTGATAGTTTTGGAAAATTATGTTTTGATCATGTTTGTAAAGTCAATATAAATTTGAGGTAGTTCAGAACGCTGTTTTATAAGAAAGATCCATGTAAATCGAGAATAATCATCAATAAACAAGACAAAATATTTAGATCCTCCCATAGTGGCTGTAGGTGAAAGTCCTCATACATCAGAGTGGACCAAATCAAATGGGGTAACATAATTATGTTTATTATGTTGAAAGGACAAAGCTGGTTATTTTCCAAGTTGACAAGAGACACAAAGGAAAGACTGATCTTTAACAGAACCTAGTGAACCATTAGAAACTAAAGGACGGAGTTTATTTATCGAGGCATGACCAAGACGCATATGCCACAAATGAATAGAAGATGGAGTATATAAGACATATAGTTGGGAAAAAAGATTTGAAGGAAGATGTAGGGATGTGAGTTCAAACAGACGTCCAACTCTACGGCCTGTCCCAAGAATCTGTCCCGTCTGCGGATCCCGTATGTAAAGTGAGGACGATTTCTGTCATAATGATATGAGTGGTCTGCAAAATCCTTTTTCCAATACTGGGAATCTTTAAATGTTGAAGATTATGCGAGATATGCTTTAAGCTCTTTACAACTGTTGTCTGGGCAGATCCCCAAGGTGAGGCCTTCTTCTTCAATAGGCTAGACAACTGGCTTATATGTTGCGATACATGTGGTAGAAACATCTTGAGATAATTGACAATCCCAAGACACTATTGGATCTGCTTCGTTGACAAATGTTCATCAGAGAACCAAAGTAGTTCATATGCAATGTGCAGACCAGGCTAGAATTTTCCATCATGAAAATGCATCCCAAGGAAATCAATACTGGGCTGACCAATATGACTTTTCTTTTTTGAGAGCATAATGTCATGGGCTTGGACTATGGACTCAAACTGTTCAAGTAAACAATAATGGGCTTTTTGGTCTTTTGAGAACAATAGAATATCATCAATGTATATTAGAGTATTGTTTAAGATGGGCTCAAATATACGGGTCATGGCCTTTTGAAAAATGGATGGGGCTACTTTTAGCCCAAAAGGCATAACAGTACATTGGTAATGGGCATTAGGAATGCAAAATGTCGTTTTATATCGATCCATTGGATCAATACCAAGTTGCCAAAAATCGACTTTCAAGTCAAACTTTGAAAAGATATGGGCATCAACAAGGTGGACAAAAAGAGAATTGATTTTAGGTAAAAGAAACTTATCATCTTGGAGGAAATGATTGAGTGGCTTGTAGTCGATGACTAGTTTTTTTTCCTCGAACAATCTCTGATCTATTTCCACGTAGAAAGCTTGGCACGCCCAACTTGACTTGATAAGCTCAATTAAGCCTTGTTTTAACAGTTCATTGCATTTTTATTGTGCAAGAGCAAGACCAGAAGGTGTCATCCCCGAATGTGTAACTTTAGTGGGGTTGATGTCTTCATTAAGTTTGAATGGTAACTTAATAAAGAAATTCTTATTTTTTCATAACGGTGCTGGATGATTGAACTGTGAGTGTGAATCACAATAGGAAGTGAAAAGCCTGTTGGAAATGACTGAGTAATCTGGTGGTGCATATGAGAGAGCAAATAACTTAGAAATGGTAGTGAAGTTCTATTAGGAATAGTAGTGAAGTTTCTGACTGAACACTTGTAGCGGATACCATCTAGAAAGATTTGAAGCCTTTTGGCTTGATGGTAAACATCAAAACCAATAGGCAAATCTTTATGTGGAAAATTTGTGCCTAAGACTGTTGTCCAAACTATATATTCTAGGAAGAACGGAATACCAATAGGTCTTTTGGTAACAAGATCAGTTCTGAACATCTTTCCATCTGCAGCCCTAAAAAACTCTTGATGTTCTTTCCAAAAATGCTGAGGAAGAACTGAAGGATTCATCATACTCTTATGCGCACCTGTATCAATAAAACTAATAACTGAAATAGGTAAGTCATAATTGGATACTAGGATTTGGATATGTACCAAAGATATAGGTATGGTTTTTTGAATAATGAGGGTTGAAGGAGTGTTTGATGGAAGGTTGGAAGATTTTGAACAGGGTTGCGCACTAATAGTCTTAGACATGAATTTGCCAGATAAAGATTTGCTTATTGGTTTTGATATTTACCATCAAGCCAAAAGGCTTCAAATCTTTCCAGATGGTATCTGCTACAAACGTTCAGTCAAAACTTCACTACCATCCCTAAGATGTTTGCTCTCTCAGAAGCACCACCATATTACTCAATCATTTCCAATAGGTTTCTCACTTCCCGTTGTGATTCACACTCACAGTTCAATCATCTAACACCATTATGGAAGAATCATAATTTCTTTATTAAGTTACCATTCAAACTTAATGAAGACATTGACCGGTGTATAATCACATGCGTATAACTCAAGCGCACGTATCGTTCAAGTAGTATAAATGTAACGATACCACGAGAACTTAATACCTAAGCTATTAATTACTGAAGCCAAATTTTTAATAGTATCTAACAGATTGATTGTTGATCGGATGGTGATTTAAGACTTAAAATAAGTAAATAAAATGGCGCGAAAGTAGGTTGAAAATTCAATATTAATAAACTATCCAGGGTTGTGAAGCTTTCCAATATCTTTTTAAAGATGAAGTGGTTATTTTACGTTTGTGTAATATATTAGTTTACTAACCTGGAACACGAAATTCTGCAAAAGCCTTTGTTGATGGACAAATGCAAATACCCAGTGTAACCCAATTAACCCATATGTCTATATTAACCAAGTTACCTGAATTCATTAAGATTAAGTTCCAATTATGGCTACCCCCGCCCGACAGGTATATGTCTATCCTGTAAGGAAATCTATTAAAGGGTTATCTATCCTCAAGGAAGATCATGGGCTATTAAGTCTAAGGCTGAAACCTAAAATTCTTTTGTCAAGTTTATTTTAAGTTTACCAAATCAATCTTATTAGTGGCTAATTAACAAGAAGCATTAAGCTTAAGACTTAATAAGTAAACCTTTATATTACCCAAACTATAAAATAACCCCTTATAAACCGGTGATATTGAAATTTATCACAACCCCAGATAATAGGTTTAGCTACGACACATATCTAAGGCTAGTAAAAGCTTAAATAAAATAAAAGACATAAAGTAAATGCTGAAAAGTAAATGACGGAAAGTAAAAGCGGAAAAGTAAATGCTCGAAATTAAAAATGTAAAAATACAATAAAAGAAAATGCTAGAGTAAAAGGATCCACTTTTATCACTACTATTTTAGATATCTCCCCCTTATTATAATATATAAACTTTGCGTGAAATTACCAACCAGCCATATAGGCGGTACCCTGATTAATTCAAATTAATAATAAATTACCAACCGACCAATCAGGCGGTATCCAGTTTAGTCAAGTTTAAAACCAATTTCAATAATTATCAACCGACCAATAAAACGATATCCTCATTAAGTCATTTTTTATATATTATATTTATAATAAGAGAGATTAATTAAATAATAGTAATAAAAGTTTTACCTTTTACCCCAGCAAAGGGGAGTTACCTCCTCATTACTGAAAAGTAAATACTGAAAAAGTAAGGAAAGAAAAGTACTTTGCGTAAAAGTAAATTGCAGAAAGTAAAGTTTGAAAAGTAAAGAAAAGAAAGTGCAAATGCGAAAATTAACTACTGAAAGCTGTAAATAAACAAACAAGATACAATCTTCTTAGTATTCTTAAGGAATTACATAGAAGAATATATGAATTCAAATCTGAAATTCGGCCTTCTATTTATAGGCAAAAATGAGCTCCGCGCGTCGCGAGGATTGTTCTTGCGTCGCGACGCACCGTTGATGAAGGACACGCACCGTTGATGATGTGGCGATGATGATTGTCAGAAGCATGTGATGATGACACGTGTTCGGCGCACATTAGCATGATTGGCTGTGATGTTGACACGTGACAGGTGCACGTTAGCAGATTCAGCGCACGTTTACAGCCGGCGCATTTTAGCAAAACTTCTCTGATTGGTCCACGTGTCCCGGCGCACGTTAGCAGACTCCGGCGCACATTAGCGGTCGTGACGCAGTCTGCGCGTCGCAACGCGCAAATGACAGTTTTTCCATTTTTGTCTGTTTTTCACTGTTTTGGCCATGATTTGATTCCATAGAGTCCTGAAGCTTTATTTATCTATAAAATAGCACAAAACACATCAAAATATTCACAAAACTCAAGAAACTATATAAAATATTAGGTCAAATGAGTGGAAAATAATGATACATTTACCACTCATCACACCCCCAAACCTAACATTTTGCTAGTCCTCGAGCAAAACAACAAGATAAAATAACATAAACATCTTTAAAATAAAATTAAACTAAGCCACTTTCGTAGGGATCACAGTTGCATTTCGTATGCAACATGCCTTTAAACCCCTAGGTGTCCCTAGTGGACGAGTTGTAGTCTCGTAAGGGCTTACAGTGACGATACCCACAAACGTCAATGTAATGTACACAAAAGCAAAAAGAAAATAAAACTAATGCACACAAAAGTAAAAAGACAAGAGAAAAGAGAATAAACAAGTTAGTGACTAAACATGTGAAACTTCTTATCCAAGTCAGTAGTTGTTTTCTTTCTTTCTAAATTACCGAATAAGTAAATTCTCCGATTATCTTTACCATTCTCCATACACACAGCTAACAAGGTATTAATCAAGTCATTGTGCCCACAATATTCACAAGTGTAGTTGAAAATAGAGTAATATTTTTGTCCTAAAGTTATATCAGAATTCACACTTTTTTTAACAATGGATATTTTTATGATTTTTTGATTTTTTTTTTATTATACAATATATTCTATCCATGTAGCGAGCTTTGAGTCAGTGACTCATAAACCAGTTGGTTTTGGGGCACTAGGTGTTAAAACACCCCTACAGACTTAATAACTCGGATCTCAGTCGTTTTTTTTATCCCATCAATTTTTTTAGATGCTTCCTCCAATTAAACTAGAGCACTGAATATTACAAACTTTTCAATTACAACTCATGTCTGTATGTTACCATGTATGTTGATAATACCTATCAACTGAACATATGAAGATCCATTTTAGTTTGTATAATGGAGAATTCACAAATTAAATAATTCAAAAGGAAATAAACAAAAATTAACTTGTTCTGAAATAGGTTGAGATACGTCTCAGAAGTGGAAATTCCTTACACAGCTATCTCACACCAATTTCACCCGATTAATCAAATTAAGAACATAAAAACACAAAATATTTTTTTAATTTTTAATTTTTTTTTTAATTTTTTGAAAATATTTTGACTAAAAATAACAAAATATAAACAAAATACTAGTCAACTATTCCCCTCCCTCAAACCTAAATGAGACATTGTCCCCAATGTCTTAAAAAGTAGAAGATGAGTTTAGAAGATAGTACTTGATTAGCTGAAATTCTACATCTAAATGGGAAATTAAAGGTTAAGATCCAAATTTATCAGACGCTTCTTACCACGATCATTATCAGACCAGTTTATCTTGGAAATGATAGGGTCAATTTGTGGTTCAAAGGCTAAAATTTGGTCAATTAAATCCTGGACAATTCTGGCAGTGAAGAAGAGTTCTTTTACAGGTTTTGACACGAACCCATTTATCCGGGCATCATCAAGAAATACACAAAGAAAATCATAAAATCCATCAGTATTAAACAGTCCAATCGGTTTCTGATGTATGTTCAAGTTCGCCCAATATAGTACTGTAAAAATTTCCTCCATCGTACCTAAGCCACATGGCAAAGCAATAAATGCATCAGCACGGTTAATCATTTCCACAAGTCGCTCAGACATACCTGGCACGATCAGTCTTCTCCGTTTGATGGTCCTATAAGACTCGCCTTCGCCAAGGGTTTTGGGATGATTCCCAAGACTTGACTGCCTCATTCATGTACAGTCCTTGAAACGATCCCCATTAGTCCAAGATTGCCACCGCCATATACTAAGTGCATATTCCTTTCGGATATGACTCGACCCAATTCATGTGCTGCTCTAACATATTATGGCTTAGAACCAACACTAGTACCGTAAAGTACACAGATATTTACAACTCGTCTTCTTGAAGTAGCTTCCATTTTTGTTGTATTTCTTTCTCAAATCTGGATGCCTTCAAGAGTGCAATGATGAGTTGAATTTGAAAAAGGGTGAGTAATAATAGCACTAGTACCTGTGAAATGACAATTATTAGCTAAAAAGCAAAATAGATCGTGAAAAGTCAAAAAGTTTGGATCCTGTCGGAGAAAATAAAAGAAAATGACAAAACAAATCACAATTATTAGGAAAAAATAAAGAGATAATAATATTTACAAGAAGTAACGGCTTGAATGACGTCTATGCGTCAGGGACAAGCTTCCCATCCAATTTTCTTATAAATTGGCAAACAAGGTCTTTTAGAGTCAGATTCCCGAGACTTAACTGTTGTCTTTCTTTTCGGAATTGTGTATATAACATGTGAATTTCATGATGCACATATCCACTGGAATGCGTCTCAAGAGTCTTAGATATGTCATCCAAAGACTCTTTACTCAAGCCATCCCTAATGAATTTAATTTTATCTTCATGGTTATCAGACACCATTCCTAAATAACGACAACGAGTATTACATGTCATACGGGCATATTTATAGAAAACACCCATTCTTTTGACTATTCTCTTTTTAGCATAGCTGCTTCTTCTTAAACCAAACAGATGTGAAATTAAAGAGTAAGAAGACTCACCTGCCAACCGGAACCGTGCTTCAATAATCCAACGAATGTCATTAGGAATACCTTTGATCATCAGTAGTCTCATCCGTTTCAAACAAGCTTTGTAAACTTTCATCAGAGAGTTTCGAGGGAGAGAAGGAAATTGCTTGTGAAGATTTGCGAGAGCGTCTTCCATCGTGAAATGACTTTACCTGCAAAAATAAAACACACCAGATCACAATATATACATAAATTGCATGGGTTGCCTCCCTGCTAGCGCTAAGTTTAAAGTCGTCAGCTAGACATGACTGCTCGAACGTTAGACTGGATCTGAAAGTGTGACACTTTCTTTTTGTCGCTCAAATGATTCTCCCTAGTAGTGCTTGACATGCTGGGTGTTAACTTTGAATGTTTCGTTAGTGTTGGGATCAAGTAACTTAACGGCTCCATATGACAAAACCTGAGTGATCACAAATGGACCTGACCACCTTGATTTTAACTTTCCAGGGAAAAGTTTCAACCTTGAATTGTATAACAACACATGCTGCCTTGGTTCCAGTTGTCTGCGTACTATTTTTCGATCATGCCATTTCTTGGTCTTTTCTTTGTATAATCTGGCATTCTCATAAGCCTGTAGGCGAAATTCCTCCAATTCGTTGAGTTGGTGGAGTCTTTATTCTCCTGCTGCTTGTAGATCAAGATTTAACTTTTTCAATGCCCAGATCACCTTGTGTTCAAGCTAAACTGGCAGATGACATGCTTTCCCAAACACCATTCGATATGGAGACATTACCGATGGGTGTCTTGTAAGCTATCTGGTAGGCCCATAATACGTCATCCAGTTTTGTAGACCAGTCCATCATTGTTGATCCAACGGTTCTCTCCAAGATTCTTTTGATCTCCCTGTTTGAAACTTCAACATGTCCATTTGACTGTGGATGGTAGGTAGTGGAAACTTTATGAGTAACTATGTATTTGGATAGGAGTGCATCGAAATATTTGTTGCAGAAATGTGTGCCACCATCACTGATTATCGCCCGAGGTGTTCCGAAGCGAGTGAAAATATTATTTTTAAGGAATTTAATCACCACTTTTAAATCATTTGATGGTAGTGCAATTGCTTCAACCCATTTGGAGACGTAGTCTACTGCAACCAATATGTACAGGTTTCTGAATGATGGAACAAAGGGTCCCATAAAATCAATACCTCATACATCAAATATCTCCACTTCCAGAATATTTTACAGAGGTTCTTCATTTCTCTTTGAAATATTTCCCGTTCTCTGGCACCTGTCACATTGAAGAGCAAATAGATAAGCATCTTTAAAAAGAGTGAGCCATAACAAACCTGATTGTAGGACTTTGGCTGCAGTTTTATTTCCACTGAAGTGTCCGCCATATGGTGATGAATGACAATGTTGCAGGACACTGTTGACCTCCTCATATGGAACACAACGTCTCAGTAATTGATCAGCACAACGTTTGAACAAGTACGGCTCATCCCAGACATAATGCTTGACTTTTTTGAAGAACTTCTTCCGTTGCTGAGTTGTCAATTCCAACGGTCATTTTCCCGATACTATGTAGTTGACATAGTCAGCATACCAAGGGACATCATGTTGTTTTATGGCAAATAATTGTTCATCTGGAAAAGTTTCTTTGATTGTAAGTTTATTTGCCAGCTGTTTCTCCATTCTCGAGCCTCGATAAGTGATCTGCCGCTTGGTTTTCTGTTCCTTTCCTGTCTTGGATCTCCACATCAAATTATTACGGTAGAAGTATCCAACGGATCAATCTGGGTTTGCATCTTTCTTCGCAATCAGGTATTTGATTGCTGAATGATCTGTGTAGACCGCCACTTTGGGACCCAACAGATAAGATCAGAATTTATCAAAAGCGAACACAACTGCAAGAAACTCATTTTCAGTGGTTGTGTAGTTGAGTTGAGCTTCATTCAGAGTTATGCTGGAGTACTAAATGGTATGGAAGATTTTTTCTTTGCATTGTCCCAAAACTGCACCTACAGTAAAATCACTAGCATCACACATCACTTCAAATGGAAGGGTCCAGTCTGGTGCTACAATGATGGGAGCAGAGACCAGCTTCTGTTTCAAGACCTCAAAAGCTTCGAGACATTATTTAGTGAAGTTGAAAGGCACATCCTTCTCCAGAAGATTGCACGGAGGTTTAGCAATCTTTGAGAAGTCTTTGATAAATCTCATGTAAAAGCCATCATGTCTGAGAAAACTCTGAATCCCTTTGACAAATATTGGTGGAGGTAGTTTTTCAATTTTTTTGATCTTTGCTTTGTCTACCTCGATTCCATTTTGTGAGATCCGATGTCCCAGGACAATGCCTTACTGCACCATGAAGTGGCATTTCTCCCAGTTGAGTACCAGGTTAGTATATTCGTATCTTTGTAACATTTGTTCCATATTTTGCAAGCAGTGGTCGAAAGAGTATCCAAACACAGAGAAATCATCAATGAAAACCTCCATACTTTGTTCCAGCATGTCTGAGAAGATGGCCATCATGCAACGTTGAAATGTGGCAGGAGCATTACATAGTCCAAATGGTATCATGCAGAAAGAAAAAGTTCTATACGGACATGTAAAATTTGTTTTCTCCTGATCTTTTGGGGCGATGACTATCTGATTGTACCCTGAATATCCATCCAGGAAACAATAGAATTCATGTCCCACCAATCTGTCTAGCATCTGGTCAATGAATGGCAGCGGAAAATGATCTTTCTTTGTTGCTTTGTTCAACTTCCGGTAGTCCATGCACACTCTCCATCCAGTCACCATTCTTGTTGGAATTAACTTGTTCTTCTCATTTGTGACTACAGTAATTCCTCATTTAGTTGGCACACACTGCATAGGACTCACCCAGGTGCTGTTAGAGATGGGGTAGATGATGCTAGCATCCAACGATTTGATAATTTCTTTCTTCACGACCTCCTTCATGATTGGATTTAGTCTTCATTGATGCTCCACTATGGGTTTGTACTCATCGTTAATCAGAATCTTGTGCATGCAAAATGATGGACTAATGCCTCGAATGTCTGCTATAGTCCAGCCAATGGCTTTCTTGTGTTCTCGTAACACTCTCAGTAAGTTTCCTAAGAATACATACCTGAGATGGCTAGGAAGTAGCTTCAGCTCCAACTGTGGTGGTTCTTCAATTGAGGGTTTGATTCGTCGGTAGTTCCAGACTTTCCACATGTGGTGTCGATCTGAAGCGAAATGGTTTGTCAAGATAGTTGATACATTCTAGAATTTCAGCATCTAGCTCGCTGTCAGTCATATTGGTGATGCAAGCTTCAAGTTTATCTGTGGGAATTGTATCAGTATCCTGGATGATACTATCTACAACATCAATTCTGAAACATTCATCCTCATTTTCATCACTCGGGAATTTCATGGCTTTGAAAATGTTGAAGGTAACTTCTTGGTCTTGAACTTTCATGGTTAGTTCTCTTTTTTACACATCAATAACAGTTCGACCTGTAGCCAAAAATGGTCTTCCAAGGATGATAGGTACATCTTTGTCTTCTTCCATGTCAAGGATAATGAAATCTGCTGGGAGAATGAGTTTGTCGACTTTGACCAGCACATCTTCAACTACTCATCTCGGAAATGCGAGCGTTCTATCATCAAGTTGCAGAGAGATTAAGGTGGGCATTGTTTCTCCAATTTGCAGTTTCCTGTAAATAGAAAAAGACATTAAATTAACACTGGCACCTAAATTACATAAGACCTTACCAATATAATGTTCTCCAATGGTGCATGGGACAATGAAACTGCCAGGATCTTTCAACTTTGGGGGAAGTTTCCTCTGAATGATGGCGCTGCATTCTTTTGTCAATGCTACTGTCTCGTAATCTCACAATCTCCATTTTCGTGAAAGAATATCTTTCATGAATTTGACATAGCTGGGCATTTCTTCTAATGCTTCTGCAAATGGAATGTTGATATGCAGCTTTTTGAATACCTCCAGGAATCGAGCAAACTATTTGTCCAATTTACTTTTCTGGAGTCGCTGTGGAAAATGTGGAGGTGGAGTGATTCTTCCTGATCTTTTTCCTTTGTTTCTTTTTCCTCAATCTGTGGAACTGCATCTTTTGGAACTTCCTCAGTGGATGCCTTGATTCCTACATCTTTGTTGATTTCAGTACCACTTTTCAAAGTAATGGCTTGACATTGCTCATTCCCTATGTTCCTTGGATTTGGTTCTGTGTTGCTGGGAAGATTTCCTAGCGGTATGTAACTCTGAGAATTGGCCAGTTGTCCAATTTAATTCTATAGTGCTTGTATAGAAGCTGATTGGCTTTGAAACATAACATCGTATTTTTTTTAACTGGGCCAACACTTCCGCTATTCCTGGTTCTTTTTCTTGGTTCTGGCTTTTGTTTTGTTGTTGGAATCTGGGTGGTGGATAGTTCATTTGCCCTGAATTATTGCTCCATGTGAAATTGAGATGATTCCTCCACCCTGGGTTGTAGGTGTTGGAATATGGATTGTTCATATGTCTGTTGAAATTGTTGACATAGTTCACCGTCTCTTCTTGTTGGTTGTAAGATTCTGACTCTGGTGCTCCTCCAAATGGTGAACTTGTGGATCCACCATTAACCTTCATGTTAAGAGTTTTCGGATTTTTACAAATTATATCCAGCTTGGAATTCAGTGCTGTGTTGGCTCCAACTTCATAAATTCCTGCAATTCTTTGGATCATGTTTATTTCTGTTGGCCACAAAGAATTTTTGTTCGCCATTTCTTCAATTAAGTCACATGCCTGATCTTCTCCTTTTTCCATCAAAGCTCCTCCAGCAGCAGAATCAATTGTGGTTCTCATTATTCCAAAAAGTCCATTATAGAATGTTTGGACTTGTAGCCACTTTGCAATCTCATGGTGATGACATTTTCTGAGCAAATCCTTGTACCTTTCCCAAGCTTCGCAGAAGGAATCCAATTCATGTTGCACAAATGATGTAATGTCATTCCTCAGCTTTGCAGTTCTGGCTGGTGGAAAATACTTTACAAGGAATTTGGTGGCTAGAGTGTTCCAAGTTGTGATGGAACCTGCTGGTAGTGAATGTAGCCAAGCTTTAGCTATGTCTTTCAAGGAATATGGAAAACCCACAGTCTCATTGCTTCTTCAGCTGCTCGGTTGTAGTTGAAAGTGCCGTAAACTTCCATGAAGTTGCTGATGTGGGCATTAGGATCTTCAGTTGCATTCCCCCAAACTGTACTGAATGATGTATCATTTGAATGCAAGTTTTGATGTCACCCGCATTTGCTGGTAAGGGAGGAAGTACAATA